>JANSJP010000012.1:600000-826559 GCA_024734325.1 Lactarius hatsudake
TCATCCGGGATTTCCTTTTTCTCTGTGTATTGCTGTGCTGTGATTGCCAGTTCCGTTGCCGTGGTTCGTAGATGGATGGGCAGTGAATCCTCTTCCAGTTCCGTGAGGATATGCTCTTTGTGTTGATCTATACACTGCTCGAGCGTTTGTCGTAGTTGTTCCATTGCCGATCGTGTGGTGAAGGGTCTGAGTGGGTTAGTCGTGTGTATGATGATGGGGTATTGTTTCGTGTCCAGGGTTGCGGTGGCCCAGTGAATTCTGGGTTCAAAGGTAGCGAGCCAGGGGTATCCGAGTATAACATCTTCCCCTCCTACTTCTGTGATGAAGAATGGGATTGTTTTGATTTTCCCGTCTGTTTGTACGTTTAGGTCCGTATAGTGGGTGATCTTTCCCCCTCTGTTGTGCGTCCCGTCGATATTCCAGATGCTACGGGGTCGCTCTAGTTCTTTGACCCCAATGCCCATTTGTTTGGCGAAGTTGGGATGCATAAAATTGTTAGTGGCCCCTGAGTCCACTAATGCTTGTTTGTTGGCCATTGAGTTACTCGTGCGGATCGAAACTGAAACATGCATAGATCGATAGCGCGTTATGAACTGCGAGTTACATTGAGAAGCCCTCACCCAGGCCGATGGGTTCAGGCGTCGGGAAAATCCTTCCTTATCCATTCCCCCATCTGATTGTGAAGCTCCGCCATCCTGCCCATCATCAGGGTCATCGGCGTTTCGGTTTCTTGGGGTGGTGTAGTCGGCTCGTCTAGGTTGATAAGCGGTTCCTCCGCTACGCTTGGAGGTGCGGTGGGGACTTCTTCTATGTAGGCACTCCGCCCTTGGGGAGGTCCGGTCTGTCGTGGCTGGCGAGGCTGGAAACAATCTCGTGAGAAGTGGCCTTTGCGTCCACAATTGTAACAGGAGACGTCCTTAGCGTTGAAGACACCGCGTCCTCCGTGTCCGCGTTGGATGAATCCTCCTCTTGGTGGGAATGGAGGACGGTTGTCGCGATGGTTAATTTCTGGGCGGTTTGGGTCGCCTGCTTCGGCCACTCGGACTCGGATCCTTCCCGGGGTGGTATCCATTGCGTCGGGATGGTTTTGATATTGTCGCCATGCCGGTTGGTTTGGTCGCTGCGGTGTTTGGAAGCGCATCTGTTGCTGCTTGGGTTTTTGTGGTGCAGGTAGTCTTCCGAATCCGTCTTGCCTGGCCTTCATATGAAGGTATTTCTTCTGCTGTTCGATTACAGCGGTCTTCCATTGTGAGTAGTTCCTAGGGTCGTGGAACTGATAGGTGTTACGGTAGAGGTCCATGGGTAGTCCCCTCGTGAATTTGTCGATGACTAGTTGTTCATCTAGGCGATAGCCAGCTAAGCGAACCATCTTTTCGAATTTGGTTACGTAGCTGTCAATGTCTTGTCCCGTCATGCGGAATCCCTTGTCGAGCTCCAGGCGAGCGTTTTCTTGCTCTAAGTTGTCGCGGAATTGCCTTTTGAATGCGATTTCGACACCGCTCCAGAGCCAGGGGTCATGTTGATCCATTTGTTTGTCGAGCCATTCTCCTGTCTTGGTGGCCCATTCGTCGACGAGATCCCCTTGGATATAGGTGAGGAACATCATGGCCTTGGTGTAGGGGTGACTGATGCTTCGGTTGAACTTGTTAACCCCTGCGAATCGGTTCCATTGGGATAAGAATGCTTCTGCTTTGTCCCGTTCCCCTTTGAAGATAGGGGGTTCCTTGCCGACGAATCGGTCCGTAAGATGGGCGGGGTCGATGGGTGCTGTCGCGGGTGGAAGTCCTCCTCCGCCATTTCCTCCATCGCCTCCCCCATTTCCGCCGTTGTTGTCTCCGGGGTTTCCCCCGGGTGGCGGATCATCAGGGTGTCGTGGGTATTTGGTGTCGAATAACGCTGTGCCAATTCGCATTTCCTCGTGGGTAACTGTCTGACTCATAGTGGTAGGGATGGACTTAGCGATAAGCTCTAGGGCTTCTTCTTCTTGTTTGTCCTTGATTACGTGGATATCTTCCGGGTTGCTGGCGAGTGATGGGGATGGTGCAGGAGTTTTGGGAGTGGGAGATCGAGCTGGCTCTTCTGTTTCTCCGTCAATGGGTCCCCACTGGTCGCAGGTGACTAGTTCGCTGGTGCGGATGTCGAGATTGAGTGCTGAAGATGCGGGTTTGGTAACTTGGAATTTGTTGTTGGGGTCGCTCCAGCGGATTTCTGTCCAACAGGTGAAGTTGAAGTTAAACTCGACTGGGATAATATGTTGTCGGTCTTGCGGGTTGATGTAGTAGGCTACGTATCCAGGGATTTCTGCGTCGTCCTTCCAGAAAGCTGATTGAAGGTATCTTTTGGGAACGTTGCGTTCTCCTCGTCGTTCGATGAAGTAGGGGCGGAAGGGCACCCAGAGGTCTTGGTTTTAGGATTGGCCACGGTGGATCTTGGTCTTAAGAGCCTGTTCGGTTCGGATTCTTCAAAGAATCTGATGCCAGATTCTTTCGAGTGTGACATTACATAAGCCTCATCATGCCAGTGGTTCGTACGCACACCAATACAACCAATTTGGTTGCTGCAAGGCGCCAGTTGCTCATCCGGGCAGCCAGCGTATTTGTTTCATCTGTGGCTATGGCTGCCCAGATATATTTGACCCCGCTGTTCAATAAAACACCCTATCACACCTCTGCGCTTTCTGGGGAGGCTTGGCTTCTTGAGCTCATTGAGGGTCACCCCGAGCGGATGAAAACAGAGCTCGGAATGCGATGCCATGTCTTTCTAAGACTTGTCGATGAACTGCGAAGTGTTGGCCTTTCTGGCTCCCGGCATGTGTCATTAGAGGAGCAGCTAGCCATCTTCCTATATACTGCAGTAACCGGCCTTTCTGTTCGACATGTTGGAGAGCGCTTCCAGCATGCAAATGAAACAATATCAAGGTACGTTTCACCGACTCCCCATTGCCTTGTAGATGCTCAACTCAATGTGCACAGATACTTCCACCTGATCCTATTCACGCTATCGTCTTCGCCTTTCTACCAGAAGTATGTTCACCTGCCCAGAGCTTCCGATCCAACCCCTCCTGAAATCCTGAACAATCCCAAATACTTTCCTTTCTTCAAGGGAGCATTGGGAGCTATGGATGGCTCCCACTTTGCTTGTTGTCCATCCAGTCTTGAACGTCAATATGCCCGTGATCAAAAGGGTGGGATCTCGATGAATCTGTTGGCTTGCTGTTCATTTGACCTTCAGTTTCAATACATTGTGAGCGGATGGGATGGCTCTGCCACTGATGCCACAATGTACAATGATGCACGCCTTTCTGATCTCCCTATCCCTCTTGGCAAATACTATCTAGCTGATGCTGGATTTGGGATATGTGACACTTTACTGGTTCCATATCGAGGAGTGCGCTACCATCTTGCAGAGTGGGGGAGGGCATCCGTGAGGTATGTTCACATTCTGAGTCAGCAGATACTTTTGACATATCTTCAAAAAGGCCCACCAACAAGGAAGAGCTGTACAACCTTCGGCATGCCTCAGCACGGAATGCTGTTGAGAGGATCTTTGGTGTTTTGAAGCGGTGTTTTGTCCTCCTGTCACATCCACCTGAATATCCCATGTCTATTCAAGTGCGTATTCCCCCTGCATTAGCTGCAGTACACAACTTCATCCGGAAGTATGATCCCAAGGAAATATGCGAGTTCGGTGACATGAGAGATGATCCAAGCCCAGGGCCCAGAGGGAATGGTGTTCTTGGAGAAGGTCCGCCTCAGAGGCTCGAAATTTTACGTGCAATGTCAACCAGGAATCTTATTGCAGGAACAATGTGGGAACACTATCAGGGGATTATAGCAGGCCTTGGAGAAGAGTGATACTACTACATATACTACAAGTGTTCTAAGTAGTGGTCTGGACAATTTTAGAACGCACCCAAGCCTTCCGAAGGCCCTCCCTCTTGAGAGTCATATATGTATCTGCTGCAGAAACGTCGACCTGGAAGAGATTGATGATTGAAAGGAGCTGTTCGTCATCTAGGTCATCTTCCAACTCTTGAATACGAGTCATCGCGGCTTTCTTTCGTTTTGGTGTTGCATCAATTCCAGGGTTTGCCATGCTCTCTAACCCATCACGAAAGATACTGTTGAACTCGACAAGCCCACTCGATATACCGTGGAGAGCACCAGCACCTGTTAAGCATTGACGAATGGGAGCATGACCTGTTGACGCAGATCCTGACTCCGAGGTGGGGCTCCGCCTCTTCAGAGATGTAGAAGTCAGACGGGTGGCAGGTACAAGGGAATAATCTAGTATGGCTGTAGGAGTACTAGTATGAGACGGGGAAGGAGGTGGGGTCTTTTCCTGAGGGAGTTGAGCAAGCGGATGTGAGTCTTGTGTTTTCGGCACTCACCCAGTCGGAAAATGACTTGTTCGAATCCCTGTCCATCACACCAGCATCCTGCCCTTTCAGAAGGCAGGGGTCAATTGGGATTTCCTGGCTAGGACGGAAGATGTTCTGGCCACGAGCATTTGATGGCATCAGACGCTGGACTTTATAGAAGTGACCCCAACCCTTGTTCCGAAAGCGCTCAGCACCTGGCTTTTTCTTAGAGCAACATGAGAGAAATGTGCTTCAAATACACTCAGAACTCACCTTGACGTAGACCTCCCAAACTGATATGGACTCTGGGCCAATGGTAGCACCTTGTTCGTCGCTCCATGTAAATCCAGACTGGCTCTTGATGTCACAAATGATGAGGTAGAGCTCTTTAAACTGAAGCACCGTTCTGTCAGAGTGAGAAGCATCTGAGGCCACAAGACGACATACCTTTCCCCACTTATTTTTGCAGGAGCCCATCGTCTTTGGGCCTCCCTTTGTCGTCGTCTCTTGTACCTTGGCAGCAGCACCTGTCAATGTAGGTGCTTTAAAGCTCATTCCTTCCCCAGCTTCTGACCAATGGTCCCAAAGGTAATCAAGGAGAGTGTCCTCGTCAATGGGCGACCAGAACGTGTTCGACCCGTGTTTGACCATTGGTTGCGATGGGTGTGTCGAGTTTGGGTGTCACACAAGGTCACAATTTTGGGAAAGAATCTACCTACTACATGCGGTAATAATCTGCGTCAGATTCTTTGAAGAATCTGAACCGAACAGGCTCTAATGTAACGTCTACCACGGACGTTTGCCTGACTTAGGCTTCGGATGACACGGCGATCCTAAACGATCTATAGAAGAGGCGGTTGGTGATAGAGTCTGGGTACTCAGCTGGATGAGGGGCTAGATCCCCGTTTAATGCAATGAATGCATGAAGGTCTTCCTCTTGAGGTACGTCGGTTGGGGGTTCGTCCAAGGGAACGATAGTCCTCCAAGAAGGGTGATCGACGATGTAGATGTAACCGTAGGGCTTGGCGACTCGTTCGTTGTGGTAGAGGAATATGTGATGATATACCAATCCAACAGGATATACATCCACTGCCCACGACGGGGAACTCGGGATAAGCTCACAGGGAATCCCTGGTCTAAGGGGATATGCCGGAGACGACTCACTTCGCAGGGAGGCGAGTCCTAGAGGTAAGAGACGACGAAGATGGTGGTATTGAAGAAGACCAAGATGGCGATCCTGGTCTTCCACGACTACTACTTATACAAATACTCGCGGGCTTTCAAGCGCCGCTTCGAACTATCCTAGCCAATAGCGTAAGTAGAGCAAACCCTAATACCGCTATCCTAGGAATGAGTCACATCAAGCATGATCCGATCCGTTATCGTACACAATCACATGCGCCGGAGCTTACCCGACTGACTGATCCAACAAGTCCATGACGATATACCACTGACGTGGTGTCATTCCCGAGCGTCAGTGTCCACTTCCGGGCCGAAACGTAACACGCATGGTGAGTTGTCCAGTTTTTGCCTGACACGTTCTAACGCTTGATTGTATCCACAGATATACACCCAACGCGAACATGAGATGAAGAAGAAATCCGCTGGCTCAACGCTGGCCTGAAGACTTCGCTGGTACGGTGGTACCTCAGTCAAGTCAAGTTTGGTAGTTTGGTGGTTCTTAATAGTGTACTAGAATGAATTCGTTTGTCATATGTTGCAGCGAAATGGACGCAATTCAGTTAAATGCATTGTAATTCGTTTCTATGTATCATTCAATAAGATTCAATGGCATTCAATGGATATCATTAAAATTCAATGGGCAAAACCAATCCCCGTACAATTGCATTCAACAAATATCATTTTTATACAACACACAATTGAATCCAAATGGATATAGTCCAAAATTTCGGATTCGATTGAATACATTCAATCGAATTCAATCACATACATTTTCATTAATCGGGATTCCCACTGGGCTTGATCCTCCGATTCTGATTCCGTCCACGTCTTGACGATCGAACAGCCCTTCCTCCCGCCGGATTGACGATCTTCGCATCCCACCTTCGGCCAAGACACTCCCGGGTTCGGCGAAGTGAAATATTGAGTTTCCGCTCTCTTCACACGGCGCTTTGCATGAGGCGAGCTGTACTGGGACCACAGCACCCCTTATTTTGAAAAGCGCTCGTTTGACGGCCAGTGTAGCACTGGTGTAGGTCCTAACATGGCTGTGCAGAATTAATTATTTAGCATTCGACGGTGAGAAAAGATGGCTAATGATACGAACATGTCGAGGTTCCAACGATTAGCGATGCTGTCCTTGAATTTGTTCGACTGATGTGTGACACCGGCATCGTCCTTGAAAATGAGCTCGAGGTCGGACGTAGGGCGTCTCTGGATGACATCTCTGCGCAGCTACATCTCTGCTCAGAGACAATGGTAGATCCTATGTACCTTTCAAACGAATATCTCTGTTCGTGAATCGGTCAGCCTATGCTCGAGTGGAAGCTGCTTGACTAACTGATCTTGATCGTCCATATCAGTTGCAGATCGTGAATTCGATTTTATCCCAGGATATGGGAAATTTGGTGTGTTGAGCTTGGGTGCTGTGTGAAGAATTCTGATGATGTACGAGCGAGCAACGGAAAGGCGCGCAGGAAGGTCGTGAGACAAGTGTGGCACCACGTGAGCCAACAGGCCTGGAACCGCCAACTCCCGTCTCTTGTCTTCAACTGTCCGATGACATGTACTCGACCACGCCGTTTGGCTCGACTTATGGACTCTCAAATGTCCCTGGATTCCCTTGGCCTGACCGCTCTAATCTCTCTCATCTCACTCTGCAAGAGACAGTCAGCTCCGAGTCGACAACGTCATCCTCAATCATCCTTGTGGCTTCTCAGCAGATGCAAAAAAAGCTTACCCCTCAAATGAAGTACGCACTCAATTATCCTCGCTCAGGACAATACGTCTGACATTGGTCTGGCTCAGAACTCAAAGTGCCCGCATGCCCGATCTCAAAGTCAGCATCCTCCCATCTATCTTGCCCGCCAATGACCTGGTCATTGATCCGTTGCGCCCAGTCTTCGCCGCGTCACCCGCGTTACGAAGACGCTACAATGGTGTCTGAGCCCAGACTCTCGTCGTTTGCGTAGCTTCCGTCGCCATGCGCGATGTCCCATCCACTGCGTCGCAGTAGGCACCAGCCACGGAAAGACAAAGGAACATCCGTAGCAACTCTACGTCCGATAAACCGTATATCTCGTCCTTGATGCGTACTACCCGGCTGGGTGCCGCAGCCAACCGGTGGTGCGCAGGCGCGAGGCGGAGGGCAAGCGGTCCTGGGGGATTCGTGTTAGCGCTCAACAAGCTCGGTACGTGCCTTTCATCTCTATACCTCCTTTCCTAGTGCTACGCGAAAATGCCTACACATGACTGAAGCATCTCCGCCCAAGCGCCTCCGTCCCATGACCCTAACGTTACGCTCTCGCTCCTCAGTCTGGTACCAGCGCACGGATCATCTCTACTGCTACACCGGTGATCTCCTCCGCCTTCTCAAAGTTTACAAGCCGAGCAGGAGCCGTAGACGGTCGCCTTACATCTATGGCTTTTGGTCTAGATTTTTAGGTTTTGTATGCGTCTAGAGCTTACTCTCCGCACCGCTCAGTTTGCCTGCTCGACGATATCGCCGTCATCGTGTCACGGTCGTAAGCAGATTTTCACCAGACAATCGAACAGCATTCCCGTGCACGCGCACGCGCGCATGCAGAGCAGACGAAGCAGGTCAGTAACTCACGGCTCAAAGATAGTCTGAGCATCGCACGCTCACGCTAATCTACAAGCACATGAACGAGGCCCTAGGTATGCTCATACACACGACACTCATGAAAATTCCACGCACGAACAGGACTGACGTCGAGACGCCCCGTGCGTCATTTGGTGTGCGTGCAATCGACCACCCTCTCCCGACCCTTTCTTCTGATTGGAAGTGTTGAAGACAGAGCTTCACGAAGATCGCGCGGGCCGATGCGTGCCTCCTCGTATCTTACCTGATAAAGGTCGTCAAGCCGAAGGACGCGTACAAGCAGCCCTTCCGCATGGCATGGCTGGCGATGCGCATCACATCTGCATCTGCATCCACCTTTGCGACCGCCCCAACTGCTTCACCTGCTGTCCCCGCGCGGTCTAGCAGCAGCAGGCGTCGCGGTGTGAGTAGGTTAATGGGCAATGTCGTTTACCCGGGTTCCGAAACCGAACGCATCTCCCCCCTCTCCAGATCCAACGGCGGCGCACGGCGATGCGTCATCCAAGCGCTAGCGCGAGAAGAGGGAGTTCCCACCGTGGGACACGAGCTCGACATGGTCGCCGCGTTACCCGCCGAAGACGAGATCGTCCGACGACATGCCAGACGATGACATCGTGCCTGCGCGGGGCGCAAAGCGGCAGCGGTCTTTCCGAAGGGATAGTTTAGGAGCTTTACTACACATTGGTTACAAGTACTAGTAAGTAGTTGTGATAGCAAGTAATCCAGGGTCTGAATATAGATCTAAATTACTGTACTGAGAGCCTCGAGGCACACCTCGGTAAAGACCGAAGCACGTGTGCAAGCCTGGCCCTCTGCGGCTTCTCATGACGGCCTCCTGGCACCGCCAATTCGCGTCTCGTGTCCTCGTCTCATCACCCGATGACATTGGGTAGTCGAATACGCCGCTTGGCCCGACTTGTGGCTCTCAAATACCCCTTCGGCCAACGCTCCGACCTTTCTCACATCCCTCTCACTTACCCTAGTTCATCATGAGAAGGAACAGTCAGTTCGACACCACCTTCCTCTATCGACCTTGTAACACCCAAAATAAACCAAGCCTACGCCCCAGGTGTAGTATACACCCGATTTTTGTCACGCAAGACAATACAGCTAACCATGTCTTGGTGCAGAACTCAAAGACGATAAAGGCGCGGCGTACCTGCCCCATCACAAAGTCCGCAAAGCTGATGCTCCGTACGTCTGCCATCCTTCTCCGTCCATCTTACTCGCCGACCTGGACACCGATCCGTCCCACCTAGTCTTCGCCGCACGACCCACGACACGAAGACGCGATGATGACGTCTTTCCCGATGCTTTTGTCGCTCGCGCAGCTGACAGCGTCCGCCGCTATGCACACACGACATCCTGTCTGCTGTGTCGGGCTCGGAGAAAGCCTCGGTCAGGGGCGGCAATATGAAGGAGCGCTACATCTGCACGGTTGTCGACGAGATCGACGTTTTGCTGCTCGTGCTCGATGGGCACGACCCAGCCGGACCCAACAACCAGCTGGCCGGGGAGGAAGTGCGCAGGTTCGAGGCGGAGGACAAGTGGCTTGTGTTCGTGCCCAGCATTATCGGTGCGTAGTTGTCTGTCTTCATCCTTCTACTTTCTCAAAAATTATTGGATAGACTCGGTGCCACGCGAGAGTGCTTAGGCATGCGCTGTGGCACCTCCGCCCCGACGATGCCCTTCCGCTTCGTGGGCTCGCACCAGCGCACTATCCGCTTCCTCAGCTCCGCACTGGAGTTCTCCTTCTCCTTCATACAACCGAGCGTCACTGCTGAGCGTCGTCGTCTCCCGAACGTCGGAAAAGCCAGTTTGATCAACACCCTCAAGCGTGTCAGGTGGGCCACTTTCTTTTTTTCGTGCCCACTCGATAGTGACCATCGACGCGCACAGGAAGGTGCATTCCGTGGCACGTCAGCCGGCGGGACGTATGAAGGAGTCACGATATGTTTGACTCGAGCGTATGCTACGGATAGTCGACTCTCGATGTCATCATTGTTAACGACGAGGCAATGCAGGGACAAAACATGGTCTTGGACTCCTGCGTAACGTGGCCAAACCGAAGGATGTCGACAACCTCACGTCTGACGATACGTTCTGTGCTCTTCCTCCCATCTCGGCTCCACTCAAACTCTTCTCCTCATGTCACGGATATCCTCCCCTAGAGACAAGCTGAAGATCTGAAGAATGTTCATAATCTGCCCACATTCAACAAAACACCCGAGTTCACGAAGTAGCTCACACCCAGCACAGGTCATCTCAAAGTCGGTCTCCTTCCGGTCCTTCTTTCTTCATCAGCTTACTCTCGCCTCCTCGTTACATCTCCAGGAGGGTTGAATTTTGACCATTTACAATCAAGCCTCCTCGTGTATGCGTACCAGAGACTAATCAATGATGTGAACTCAGAGTTGCAGGCCTGAAAGCGGAGGGTGCGGCGTTGACGTCAATGAAGTCGTGCAAGCACAGGAGCGTGGAAACGGTATCATCACTGCATATTCATGGTCCCGAGAGAATACTAACTAGGTCAAGACAGAGGTAACGGTATAAAGAGATATTAATTGGGGAAACGAGATCAAATGCAAGACGAAAGAGGTGCAGTGGTGAAGGACGACGGAGACGAGGCGTAAAAATCAATTGGGTATCGGAAAGCACCGAATGTGTCAATGGAGGGGTATTGTACGGGGACCGGGCAGATGTACTTAACAGTAAAAAGTCAGCGAATAAAAACAATGTTCATCGTGTTTGCGTCTTTGCTGTCGACAGCGAGTACACGATCATAAAACTATCGGCGAAGTGGACAAAGGCTGTGATGGCGCGACAAGCACGGGACGACATGGAGGTGGGTGGGCCAAGGCGGAGGTAAGTAGTTCAGTTCAGAGTCGTGAAAGACATGGTCCGGATGATTGGAGAACAAAAGTTCATCGTCGACGCTGTGTTCGCATCGTTGGCTCCATGTTTAGAGCCAAAGAAAAGTAAGGTCACCGAAATCCATGCCATTGGATGGTTTAACCTGCCAGTGGTCGGCAGTGAGATCATACTCGCAGGTAAAAGGTTTGGGCTACGTACCTTCTCCCTTCCCCAAGAATACCTCCAGTAAATAATGAGGTTCACTGCTGTTTCACTCGTTGCCTTTCCTGCGCTTTCCCTTCGACTCACAACCAGACCTCTAGAATTAGACGACAGGGTTGATCGATTTGATCCCGTCAATGGATCACACGATCGATCAGTTCCCTTCCTTATTTGATCTGGCTCAAATGATCGGAGTCAGATCTTATCTCTGGGCAATAACACCGTTCTATTCGCCCCACCTACGGACTGTGGCTTCCTTCAGATAGGTGATATATCACCGATCAATGCATAGAACGTTTTGCCGGACCTACAACGATGACGGAAGGAGGCCGTGAGATCGGCAGATCGCCTGGCAGCATCGCCTATGCCAGGCACATTGACGCGTACGAGTCCGGGGCAGAGCTGTTGTCTGTTCCTCCCAGCTTCTCATCCATGACGACATCCTAGAACCGTCAACTCACGTATTTTGTTCTCCCGATGACATAGGTATTCGACTACGTCTTTGGCTCGACTTGCGGTCACCGGCGTTTCTCTCAAATACTACCGCCGCTTCGACTCCCCAACCCCTTCTCACAACCCTCTCATTTACGCTAATTCATCACGAGAAGAAACAGTTAGCTCGACACTACCTCCCTCTCAATCTTGTAGTCCTCACAAAAAGCGATCAAGCCTACCCCTCAGGTAGAGCAATTTTCGTTGCTCAGGACAGCGGGGATAACATTGGGTTAGCTCAGAACTCAAAAAGGTCCAGGAGCAGCGCATCTACCTCATCACAAAGTCCGCAGCGCAGATACTCTGTACGCCTGCCATCCATCCCCGTCAATCTGACTCACCAACCTTGCCACCACCGATCCGGTCTGCCCAGCCTTCACCGCATGACCCACGACACAAAAACGCGATGATGGCACCTGAGCCCACGCTTTCATCACTCGCGTGGCTAACGTCGACCACCGCAATGCGCGACATCCTGTTCGCTGTGTCTCTGTCTGGAGCAGCAAGATGAAAGAGCAGTCGCGACGGGACTACATCCGCAAAGCTGTACGAGGTTGCTGACAAGGCCGACGTTGTGCTCGTGCTTGATGTGTACGACCTGACTGGGGCTGCGCCAACTGGTTGAGGAGGAAATGCGCAGTTGCGAGATGGAGGAAAAGCGGCTCGTGTTCATGTTCAGAAAAATGGTGCGTAGTCGTTTCTCTCCATCCCCCTACCTTCTCTAAGATTTTGGATAAATGGAGCAGATGTACAAGCTACGGATCCTGAAGTAGTTGAAGCTGAAGCCGAAGACGCAAGAGGGCCGTGAGAGGCTCTAGGATGGACCCATTGCACCACCTGATACCCAAGACCAGGCTGACGAGTGAGCGAGGCAGAGCCGTTATCTATTTTTCCAGTCTCTCGTTCCGACATCCTGACACCGCATATCTCTCATCCGCAAAGGTCTCGGTCTCAATACCCAATGGCATGTGGTAGTCGACTATGCCATTTGGTTCGATTTGTGACCACTGGCATTGCTCTCAAATACCTCGGGGCTGAAGCGCTGACACCCCAACCCTTCTCACATGCCTCTCGTTCATATCAATTCGCCATGGAGAAATCGGCAGCACCATCCTCAATCGACTTCATAACCCTCTCAACGGACTCGAAAAAAATGCCAAGCCCTAGCCCTCAAATAGAGTACCCAAAAGATTTTCGTCGCGCATGACATTGCGGCTAACATCACGAAGGCTCGCAACTCAAAAAGGGTTTCAGGTACGCCCAATTTCAAAGTTCGTGGTGCACCAAAGCAGCGCAAGTGCTCCATACGTCTGCTGTCCGTCGCCTTCCATCAGTACTTACCTGAGTACTTCCTTGCCAGCCTGGCTACTGACCCGTCCAACTCGGTCTCAGCCGCACGACTCACTGCACCAAGATGTAACGATGGTAAGTAGCTGACATAGCTATCCACGTCGGAGCAGGGCATCTGCCAGGAACGGCAAGATGAAGGAACAGCCGTAGCCGCAAACCCGCACGTGACTCAAGGTAGCCGACGAGCCTGCCGCTGTATTGCTCGTGCTTGACGCGTACGACCTAGTTGGCGGCCAGCCGGTCTAGGAGGTGTGCTGGTGCGAAGCGGAGGAAGGCAAGGGTTCGGTTCGTGATCATGAAACGAGATCGGTACGACAGAATGTTGTAACGAGTAGGTATCTATACAATATATAAAGCATAGACGAACGATTTGCTGACACACATTTTTAGTTTGCTGACACATAGAATTCTGACCAATCGTATGTGTATTGTGTCGGGTGTCTGCCCCTATTGCTGACACATAGAAATATGACCAATCGTATGTGTCTCGGAAGTGTGCCCCTATTTGTCCTTCCCGTGTTGTGTTCCCCGCTTCACCTCTGCTGCGACATTAATGCCAGCTTTCTGTGACCGCCTTTTCTGTTAGAATTCTGAGCGAGCTCTGCTTATGCTTCCTTACTATTTATTTACAGACACGTTTGATAGAAATCGAAAACTCGAAGCACACAGACCGGCCCTTCGGGCCGGTCCGCAGTCGCTAGTCAAAGAACATAACGCACATACACAAACTGGTGTTTCCGGTGATGGTGGGAGATGAATCACATCGAGACCTTACAAGTTCACAGTCCAGCCGGAACAGTAACAGTGCATATAGCATAGGCACGTACTGTACTGGGCGACTCGGACAGATCACACGATTCAGGAAAGTGTAGACGGGTTTATGATTTTTTGAGTACGTGTCGCGTGTTATGCATACAATGGGAATGACACGATGTACCACGGAACTATAGACAGCTGTAATACGAGGATATCGAGTAGCGATCGGGCGGGGATCAACACAAAGGGAGAGTGTGGATGACAACGGTATGGGGAGACCCGTACCCTTTTCAAGAAAATATTTAGGTAATCAGTGTGGTGATTGAACGAGAGAGATATACATGCAAAGAAGAAATCCAAAAAAAAAAAAGAGAACAGAAAAGAGCGCACATGAATTTGGTTCATTCCTCCCGCTCGGGTTTCCAGTGCCAGTGCGCCCCCTAAGGAAACACGACGCAGCGTAATGCCGATCTCAGTGGATCCTACCTCCACAGCGCGAGACGTGAAGGGCTTTCTTTCGCCTTGGCAACCTCGATCGCCAGCGTGGCCTGCAGGCGGAGTGTGGGAAGCGTCTGCACGTTCGACAACAGCGAGCCGAGCTTGTACTGCACTTGCAGTGAGTACAGAACCGACCAGTCAGTGCCAGAGCTAGGCGGGCAGCCAACACGTACCTCATCTGAAGAGACAGCTCGAGAAGCTCGAGCCCCGCGCCTGTAGTTCCTAACGCGCCTAACAACCGCCCGCGCGTGCGCGACATCCACATCGGACGTATGAGTATGAGCACCTTCAGCGCTCCGCCAAGCACGCAAAACAGCGTCGCAGGGCGGAAGCCGTCGTCCGCCGTGTTGGCGACGCGTAGCGCAGCGTTGTGCAGCGGACGGCCAGAAGCGAGCGCAGCCGCGAGGCCGGAGTGCTGTCGAGGACGGCCAGGCGAGGTACGCAAGCGGGTGGCACGCTGACAAAATGGAGCAATGCGAGATGCGTGAGACGCGCACGCACAGCTGCGGTGAGAAAGTCGTTGAGGAATGCGTCAGCAAAATGGAACTGGGATGTCGCTGGCCTTGATGAAGCCCTGCACGGATTATCCCTACGCTCGCAGCTGGCTCCAAGCCTTGCCTGATCCATTTCCGTGTCAAGGCTGACCAAGTGACGGTGAGGTATGCCATCAACCGACCTTTCCAAAACCACAATGGTCCACGGCGGGAAACGACCGGAGTTGGCTGGGAAATCCGAATGCATGAGGTTTCCGATTTGGCGGAAGCTGGATTACAGGTCGTCGAGGCTAGGCCCGTCCGTTCAGCTTGGGAGGGGTTAGTTAGGCCAAATGCAGCCAAGAAAGTAAGGTCTACGCACGTAGTCCTTACGACGCAGGCCTTGCGATCTGGAGTGGGGACGCACTTGAGGCTGTGGGCACCAAAGGTGGTGGCGCAGCACACTTCAATACCCCAGGCCCCAGGGAGAATAGCAAAACTGATAGGGAGTCTTGTAGGGAGTGATGCCTAGAAAGGTATTGATGGCGGCGAGTTGTTGACAAAAAAGGCTGTTTCAGATGAGACTTGACGATTCTCGTGTTGACTCGGATGATGGAGAGTCGCTCAGCGATGGAATTACGACATGTTGAAGGAAAGAAAGTCAGCACCATTACGGGTGTACGTACATGTATGCGGAGGTAACAGGGCACCGTCAGCCAAAGCGAGGCTTGGGCCATGCCTCTCCCTCTGGAAACACTTGTATTATGGGTATCTTCAGTGTAAGTTGGCCTCGTATCGTCGTCTCCACCCAGAGTACGCCCACCAGTGCATAAGAACTCCTGAGCCAGATCCACAGCCTGAGTATCTGGATTTTCCTCATCGTGCGTTGTGTGTCCCCTGCTCTTATGCGCCCCGCCCGTCCGACTCCCAGTCTGAACACAGAGCCTCCATGTAATTCTTGATAACATCACCATCATCATGGTCTAGTCGACGAAGAAGCCCCAAACCAAATGACGAAATCATATCCCCACAGCTCTCGCACGCCCTCGAACATGCGAAGAGCAGAAGGGGGCGGGCCAAGTCTTCATAGCACCGCCCACCCAAGCTGATGCGAGAATGGTGCTCACGTTCATCGAAAAGATCAACTTCGAAACACTCCGTGCGCCTTTAGGCATACATCGATCTGCACCTTCTGCTGTCTCTTCTCCCACCCCACTCATCTGACTGGACTTTTCGAGAACAGAGCCTCAGGGAGATCACACAATCTGACAAGGTGCATATCGCGCAGCTCCATGGCCCCGACCCCACAAGGTTGCCAGGCTTGACCACATATTAAAGCACCCATTCCACATGGGTCTGGCGGGCAACGCACTCCACGCCACCACCACGTGTGCTGTGTGTGTATTTACTTCTACGACCGCCGCGACCTCTGCTAGAGGCCGCTGGGAGAGCGACAGATGAAGCGCGAGCAGACGAATGGACATGGAAGTGGTCTAAGACATCCGGTTCAATCGTACAAATTATACACCACTCAACTAGTACGATTCCTGTACCATTCGGCAGTAGACGCACTTATCCTTCCTTGTCAACTGCGCTATGAAAATACACTTGCACGGGAATATTGGTTCCCAGAACAGTGTAAACCAACGATCTTTTCTATGTAAACGTGATTTCGACCGAAGACTGAGACGGAGCTAAAAGCTTGACGAGACATTTTCATAACAGATGCAAGAACAAACGTACCAGATCAATAGCCATAATAAAGCACGCAAACGACTCGTCAGAGTCCTCTTGAGAAGATGCAGTAAGGTGTTGTCGGATCTTCGAGTCAATATTTCCCTTGCGATAGTCAACCTCCACGTGGGTTAGAGCCGATTCCGCTGACATGTTCGAGAGACGTAAGAAGGTGGCTTCCTTCAAGATAATGATAACAGCTGCAACAAGCATTAAATACACCCTAAAAACGGTAAAGGGAAATACCAAAGATCAAATGATAACCACCAAGACTGGTGGGGGTGAGCTAAAAAAGATAAATATGGTAACCAAGGGATGAATGACAATGATACTAACAAACACATTTTGAATGGTGGGAAACGACATAATCTGGTCGACCTTACGAAGAAGTGAGATGGTCGGTTGAGTAGACGTATGGGAAAGAACTTACAAACTGAAAAACTAAATGTGAGCAAATCGTTAACAAGCTGGAAAGGAGAGAATCCACGCACACGCTAGTAGGAAAAAAATGGGTCCGTTCAATGGAGAGTAACAGGTGTGATCAACGAGAAAGAAAACACGGCGAGGTAAAGAGCAACTTACACCCTGAATGCCCGAGACAGACAACGTCAGCAGGCGTCAAACACAGCGAGCCACGGCAGCCACTCACTCTCTGGAGAGCCGAGGACAGGCGTCGTCAGCAGGCTTCAAACACAGCGAGTCACGGCAGCCACTCACTCTCTGGAGAGCCGAGGACAGGCGTCGTCAGCAGGCTTCAAACACAGCGAGCCACGGCAGCCACTCACTTCCTGGAGAGCCGAGGACAGCCGTCGTCAGAGGCTTCAAACACAGCGAGTCACGGCAGCCACTCACTCTCTGGAGAGCCGAGGACAGCCGTCGTCAGCAGGCTTCAAACACAGCGAGCCCCCGCAGCCACCCACAGACTGGAGAGCCGAGGACAGCCGTCGTCAGCAGGCTTCAAACACAGCGAGCCACGGCAGCCACTCACCAACTGGAGAGCCGAGGACAGGCGTCGTCAGCAGGCTTCAAACACACCGAGCCACGGCAGCCACTCACTCTCTGGAGAGCCGAGGACAGGCGTCGTCAGCAGGCTTCAAACACAGCGAGCCACGGCAGCCACTCACTCTCTGGAGAGCCGAGGACAGGCATCGTCAGCAGGCTTCAAACACAGCGAGCCACGGCAGCCACTCACCAACTGGAGAGCCGAGGACAGGCGTCGTCAGCAGGCTTCAAACACAGCGAGCCACGGCAGCCACTCACTCTCTGGAGAGCCGAGGACCGGCATCGTCAGCAGGCTTCAAACACAGCGAGCCACGGCAGCCACTCACTCTCTGGAGAACCGAAGACAGGCGTCGTCAGCAGGCTTCAAACACAGCGAGCCACGGCAGCCACTCACTCTCTGGAGAGCCGAGGACAGGCGTCGTCAGCAGGCTTCAAACACAGCGAGCCACGGCAGCCACTCACTCTCTGGAGAGCCGAGGACAGGCGTCGTTAGCAGGCTTCAAACACAGCGAGCCACGGCAGCCACTCACGAACTGGAGAGCCGAGGACAGGCGTCGTCAGCAGGGATCAAACACAGCGAGCCACGGCAGCCACTCACAGACTGGAGAGCCGAGGACAGGCGTCGTCAGCAGGCTTCAAACACAGCGAGCCACGGCAGCCACTCACGTCCTGGAGAGCCGAGGACAGGCGTCGTCAGCAGGCTTCAAACACAGCGAGCCATGGCAGCCACTCACGTCCTGGAGAGCCGAGGACAGGCGTCGTCAGCAGGCTTCAAACGCAGCGAGTCACGGCAGCCACTCACGTCCTGGAGAGCCGAGGACAGGCGTCGTCAGCAGGCATCAAACACAACGAGCCACGGCAGCCACTCACTTCCTGGAGAGCCGAGGACAGGCGTCGTCAGCAGACATCAAACACAGCGAGCCACGGCAGCCACTCACAGACTGGAGAGCCGAGGACAGGCGTCGTCAGCAGGCTTCAAACACAGCGAGCCACGGCAGCCACTCACGTCCTGGAGAGCCGAGGACAGGCGTCGTCAGCAGGCTTCAAAGACAGCGAGCCACGGCAGCCACTCACGAACTGAAGAGCCGAGGACAGGCGTCGTCAGCAGGCTTCAAACACAGCAAGCCACGGCAGCCACTCACGAACTAGAGAGCCGAGGACAGCCGTCGTCAGCAGGCTTCAAACACAGCGAGCCACGGCAGCCACTCACTTCCTGGAGAGCCGAGGACAGGCGTCGTCAGCAGGCTTCAAACACAGCGAGCCACGGCAGCCACTCACTTGCTGGAGAGCCGAGGACAGGCGTCGTCAGCAGGCTTCAAACACAGCGAGCCACGGCAGCCACTCACCAACTGGAGAGCCGAGGACAGGCGTCGTCAGCAGGCTTCACACACAGCGAGCCACGGCAGCCACTCACTTCCTGGAGAGCCGAGGACAGGCGTCGTCAGCAGGCTTCAAACACAGCGAACCACGGCAGCCACTCACCAACTGGAGAGCCGAGG
This sequence comes from Lactarius hatsudake, assembly GCA_024734325.1. NCBI lineage: Eukaryota > Fungi > Basidiomycota > Agaricomycetes > Russulales > Russulaceae > Lactarius > Lactarius hatsudake. The sequence goes on from JANSJP010000012.1 coordinate 619,042, forward strand.
ACAGCCGTTGTCAGCAGTGTTGAGAGGCAGCGGGACGGTAGCTGCTTACAAACTATATCGCAGTGCAAGGTCAGGTCAGTCGATCTCAAAACCGCGACTAAGAGCTGACACTTACCCACTACGAGTCGGCGGGCATCAACCATCATGAGCCATGCATCGCAATTAAGACTTGATTAACTTACCCAGATATATGGAAACGGGAAAAGACATTCCCGGACAATATCTTTGACGTCCATGCCAATACGGGAACGGACACTGCAATGCTTGTTGTCATCGTCGCGCACTTCGCCCTTTCAATTGGCGCACTCACCGCGTCAAAGCTCTTTTAACACTCAATTCTAAATTTCCCCTTTGCACAGCCAAAAGCATTAATCCGACGATGTCGTCATTCAAAGCTGCAGCCGTGGCCTCAATAAGCTTATCACAGCCCAGACTTTGCTTGTGCATTTCTGCCGAAAAGCATTAGCACCCAACTCCGCTATTTGCCTCTCAACCTACGTTCTAATCGCACGAATCTGATATCATCACCAAGGGGACTTACATAGTGCTCTTGAAACTGCTTCTCCTCCACATCAAGTACGTCGTCATCTGGACTTCCAAAATCCTGCACGTGCATTCGGACATTTCGCCGAAATTGATCGTACTTTGTAAAGACAGCAATCACAGGGACTGAACATTATTTGTTAAACAAAGTCACGAATCTCCTTAATGACGCACCATTCCGTTCAGGACAGATGTCATTGAAAAATTTGAGATCGAGCTGTGGTCGCTGGTTGTCCATTGGCACGCAGTACCTCAAATGTGACCATCAGTTGTCGTAATCGTGAACACTCGGGAACTCCAACCATATCGCATGTAATCTGTCTCGCAGTCGCCTTTGTCCACACTTGCTTCGAATGAATTCGCGCAAAATGTCGAGTTCCCCTTCGCTACCTGACTCGATCCCGCGAGAGTCATGGAAAACATAGCCCCGATGATTGGAAAAGACAAGTTCGTCGTCGATCCTGTGCTCGCCCCGCTGGCTACACTTTAAAGGCAACCTAAGAGAAGTACCGCTGTCACTTACATCCATGGACGGGTCGAGTTTAACCTGGCCGACAGTGAGATCAGAATCGCAGACCAAAGGTTGGACTACGTACCTCTTCTCCTTCCCGGTAAATGACGGGGCTCTCTGTTGTTTCACATATTCTCTGCAGGATAGACGTCTTGCCTGCGTTCGCCCTTCCTATAATGAGCACTCGGAACTGGACTTCTGGAATTCGACGACTCGGCTGCAGGGTGCTCATTGGGGTGATGGAGGTGGTCTGATATCCAAGAACGCGAGTGACGTCTGCCGGCTATAGGAGCAATTCGACGGCATTCTGGCACCAGAGAACAACCAAACACTCACGGATTTAGATTTCCTGTACACAAAAGTCACGGTAACGCGATGGTTACTATCTGTGAAGCCGCTCAGCAAGAAGCGGACTGTACTGGGAACAAGACATCGCCACCTTCCAGACGGACAACCTTGTCGTCTCCGAACTTGTATGGCTTTAACTCGACAGAAACCTCAGCAACCCTTTTTTTTAAAAACCCTCGCTGGATAGTCAACGTAGCACTTGTGTGGATTTTAAGATAGCTACAACAAATTAGCATTCGACGGTGAGAGCAAACGCGGCCGATAAAACGAACATGTCGATGTTCCAACGAACGAGAGCGCCATTCTTGAATTTGTCAGACTTGCATGTGGCGCCGGCATCGTCCTTGAAGACGAGCTCGAGATCGGATGTAGGACGTTTCTTGATAAAATCGACAGATATTTCTACGTAACTATATTAATTCTTCTCAAAAGAATGATAGGTCCTGTATACCTTTCAAATGAATAACTCTGTTCGCGGATCGATCAGCTTAAGCTCGAGAGGAAGCTGTTCGACTAACTGAGCTTGATCGTCCGTATCAGTTACAGATCCCAAATTCGATTCCATCCCAGGATATAAGGAATTTGTTTTTCTAAGCTTGAGTACTGTGTGAAGAACTCCGATGAAGCAGATGGATGTACGAGTACGAGCGGAAGGACATGTGAAAACAAACAGCAACATTGCGCCACCTTTCACGTGACTTTCTCGACTCAACTCAACTCTCGGGGTAATCGACCTCACCGATTGGTTCGACTTGACGGTTGTTTCTCTCAAAAATCCAGCCTTTCTTGATTACACCAATTCCGAGTCATCAGAAGCAGTCAGCTCGACAACATCTCCTTCAACCACCCTTGTGACCTTCTCAACAACGACAAACCAAGCCTATCCTTCAAATGATGTACGCACCCAATTACTTTCGCTCTGGACGTCGGCCTGGCTCAGAACTCGAAAAAGGGTCCAGATGCTCGCCTGCTTGATCTCAGGTCCAACGACGCAGAGGAGGAGCACGCCGGTGTTGTCTGAGCCCAAGCTCTACTCAACTGGGTGCCGCAGCCAACGGGTCGAGGAGGACGTGCGCGGGCGCGAGGCGGCCCTGGGTAGATCGTGTTCGCACTCAACGAGATCGGTGCGTGCTTTCCGCCCCTTCTCTCTCACATACCCGACTGACGCACCTTCCTCCGCACCACTACCTCAACGAATCGGTCCCGGTCCCCGGTATCGGCGCCTTTGGCACCAGCGTACTCTTCCACCTTCTCATGGTGTACAAGCCGCGCGGGGGCGCAGACGGTCGCATTATATCAACTGAAATGCGTATTCACTGTCACTGTTCGAATCGAACTTCTGAAAGATGGTGGTCGACTCGATCAGGTTGGTTGAAATCGGCTTATGATGCAGTAGACTGAGTAGTCTCTCAATATGATCTACTTATCTTCCACCGGAAATACCGGTGTGTGTAATGTGTATTTTTTCTCATACATGTTCACTGCAAGTTCGTCGTGAATTCGATTATATTGTACTTGACCAGTGGTGCAGCTCTTCTCAGAAGAGGAGCGATGTGCGCGATTGGGGAGAGTTTAGACAAGCTGATGAGTTGCTTAGTACGTGTCGTTTACGACGGAACTATAGACAGCTATATTGCGTGGATATAGGGTAGCGATCGTGTAGGACCAACAAAAATGAGAGTGTGGCCGTCTGGATGGAGACCCGAACCCTTTTCACTGTAGAAAAAGAGTAAGCCGTAATGAGTGTGACTATCAAATGAGAAAGATATGCGGCAAAGAAAACATCCAAAAAAAAAAGATAAATGGGCATGCACGAATTCAGTTCACGCGTACCCACTCCCCGCGCTCAAGTTCCCAATGCGCCCCCGAAGGAAAGACGACGCAGCGTAATGCCGATCCCAGCGGAGGTCGTGTCCACAGCGCGAGACGCGACGGGCCTTCTTCTGCCTTCGCAGCCTCAGTCGGTAGTGAAGTCTGCAGGCGGAGCGTACGGAGCGCCTGCACGTTCGGTAATAGGGAACCGACTTGCTTGTACAGCGCTTGAAGCGAGACCTAGTACTAATCAGTCAGAGAAAGAGCCGAGAGGGGGCAGCCGATGCGTACCTCATCTGAAGTCCCGTCGAGACTCAGCTCGAGTACCTCCAGTCCCGCGCCAGTATTTCCCAGCACGCCCAATAACCGCCCGCGCGTGCGCACGTCCACGTCGGGCGCGAGTACGAGTCCGAGCTCTTTCAGCGCGCCGCCGAGCGCGCTAAACAGGGCCGCGGGACGAAGACCGTCGTACAGCGTGCTCGCGATGTGTAGCGTCACGCAGCGGAGCGGACGCCCAGGAGCAAGTGCGGCTGCGGGGCCAGGACTGCTATCGAGCACGGCAAGGCGCGGCACGGCAGCTGACGGTACGTCCTGCGCCGCGGGGGGCACGCCGACGAAGTTGGGTAGAGCTAGGTGGGTGAGATGCGCACGCGCGGGGGCGGCGAGAAAACCGTCGAAGAACGCGTAGGGCAACGTGTCTGCGAGTAGCGTCAGGTGCGTGAGCGTACCGGGCGCCGCGGCGAGCAGCTCCGCGTCGAAGGCTGGTAGCGTCAGCGCCGACAGCGCGCGCATGGAGCGGAGCGCCAACGCCAGCGCGAGTACGAAAGACGGGCCGTGCGCAGGCGGGTATGCGCGCAGCGTCAGCGTCGTCACGAGCGCCGCGAGATGTGGTGCGCCTGCTAGCCGCGCGACGCAGGCGTCAGCATCGTCTGCGGACAGTTCGAGCGTGCGGTAGAGCGCGAGTTGCGCGGCGGCGCTGAAGCGCTTCGATACGCGGGCTAGGACGGGCAGCCGCGAGCGCGGGACGTGCGCCATGACGAATGAGAGCGGGATCGGAGGGCTCTGGCGCGCCTGCTGTCGGGCGAGCCGTGGCGTGCGAGGCTCGAATACCTGTGGGGAAGTCACTATGATGCGCTGGGGCGGTGGCGGTGGTGGAGGTGCGTGCGAAGACTCGGACGGGGAGTGTAGGAATGCGGGTGAGCTGAGTGTGCGGGCACGGGTTGGGTGCGTCTGGAAGGAGGACCGTGCGCTGGGTGGGACGATGTATGTTGGTACGCTTGGGAACATCCCGGACATGCGCGGGAAGGTTGGCGAGACAGGGGAATCGGTGCAGACCACGTCCAGCTCGGAGATAATGCTAGCGCGTCGCCCGAGGCCGCTGGGAGGACGAATATCTGAAGATGCAGGTGATGGCGAGCGACTAGGAGAGCGAGGCCATGGGACATTGGAGATGTGGGAAATGGCCTTGGAGGAGGGGCGCCCTCGACCCCTGCGAAAATGTAACAAGGAAGTAAAAGTTGTCATCCGCCGACGCAGGGATATCGAGATCGAGGATTGAGATGTCGACGAGATCGTAGATGGTGAATGCATGAGACTCGGTGTGTCTTTGGTGTCGAGATTTTGGGACTGCTTAAACCTACGCATGAAGGACGGCATGATGCAAGGAGGAAGAAGAGGGAGTCGTGGGGGGGGAAAGGGAACAGATAGGCCAGAAGCAAGGCCGTCCAAGTGGAGTGCGTGAAACCGTGTGTAGGATGGTGATTTGCAATAGAAGATATGTATTTGATTTTCGAGGTTTCTGCGAAGATGGGTGGCCATGCCAGTATCGCTAGATTCACGCCGTCTAACGCCGATCTTGGTCCTTCGATTCTGATTCCGTCCACGTCTTGACGATCGAGCAACCGGCCGACGATCTTCAGGTCCCACCTTTGACCAAGACATTCCCGGGTTCGGCGAGGTGAAATGTTCAGGGTGTGCGCTCTCTTCACACAGCGCTTGGTATGAGGCGGGCCATATTGGGACCACAACAACCCTTATTTTGAAAGGCGATCGTTGGATGGTCAATGTAGCACTGGTGTGGGTCTTAACATAGCTGTGTGGAATTAATTAGCATTCTACGGTAAGGGCTAATGACACGAACGTGTAGAAGTTCCAATGAACAAGGACGCTGTCCTTGAATTTGTTCGACTGATGCGTGACACCAGCATCGTCCTTGAAAACGAGCTCGAGGTCGGTTGTAAGTTAGGGCGTCTCTTGATGACACCTCTGCGCGAATATATCAATTCTGCTCAGAGACAATGTACGTTTCAAATGAACAACTCTGTTCGTGAATCGATCAGCCTATTCTCGAGAGGAAGCTGCTTGGGAAGCTGTTTGACTGACTGAGCTTGATCGTCCATATCAGTTGCAGATTGTGCCTTCGATTCCACCCGAGAAATATGGTGATCTAAGCTTGGGTGCGGTGTGAAGAACTATGATGGAGCAAGGGCGTACGAGCGACGGAAAGAGGGAGCTGAAGGCGCAGGAAGGTTGTGAGATACGCGCGTTGTTCTGTTTCCGCACAACATGCCTGGAACCGCCAACTCCCGTCTCTTGTCTTCGACTCTCCGGTGACATCGATGACACGTAGTCGACTACGCCGTTTGGCTCAACTCGTGGTCTCTCAAATATCCTGGGGCTGACGCCTAACCTTTCTCATCTCTCTCATTCATCATGGTAAGACACAGTCAGCTCGACAACGTCACCCTCATCCTTATAGCTTCTCAACAAAAAAGTCTACCCCTCAAATGAAGTACGCACTCGGTTATCCTAGCTCAGGTCAATGCGTCTGACATTGGTCTGGCTCAGAACTCTAAAAGGATCCGGTCACCGCCTACCCGATCTCAAAGTTAGCATCATCACCTCGGACCCCTCCGCCAACGACCTGGCCATTGATCGATTGATCTGTTCCACTCCGCCACGTCACCCACGTCACGAAGGCGTGACAATGGCGTCTTTGCTTTGCCCCAACTCTCGTCGTTCACGTAGCTTCCGTCGCTATGTGCGACGTCCCATCCGCTGCGTTGGAGTAGGCACCAGCCAGGGGCAGAAAGACAAAGGGGCATCCGTGGCAACTCTACGTCCAGTAAGCTTGCCACTATAATTCTCGTGCTTGATGCACACTACCCGGCTAGGTGCCGCAGTCAACCGGTCGAGAAGGACGTACGCGGGCGCGAGGTGGAGGGCAAGCGGTCCTGGGGGGCTCGTGTTGGCGCTCCACAAGCTTGGTACGTGCCTTTTGTCTCCATACCCCCTTCTCCGGATAGACCTGGTATTACGCGAAATGCCTACACATGACCAAAGCACCTCCGCCCAAGCGCCTCCCCCCATGACCCTACGTTACGCTCTCGCTCCTCGGTCTGGTACCAGCGCACGGATTACCTTTGCTACTACATCGGTGCTCTCCTCCACCTTCTCAAAGTGTACAAGTCTAGCAGGGGGTGCAGACGGTCGCCTTACATCTTTAGGTCTACATTTTTAGGTTTGGTATCCGTCCAGTGCTTTGTAGTGCTTACTCTCCACACCCCGCTCAGTCTGCCTAGTCGACGACATCGCCGTCAATGCGTCATCGTGTCATGGTCGTAAGCAGCTTTTCACCAAACAATCGAACAATATCCCCGCGTTATAACCCCCGCGCATAAAGAGCAGACGAAGCAGGCCAGTATCTCACGGCCTACAGACAGTCCGAGCGCCGCACGCTCACGCTAATCTACGAGCACTTGACCGAGGCCCCAGATGCGCTCCTACGCACGACTCTCACGGGCATTCCAGGCGCGAACAGGATGGACGCCGAGACGCTCCGTGCGTGCACTTGGCCACCTTCTTCCAACCCTTTTTTCTGACTGGAAGTGTTACAGAGCTCCACGAAGATCGCACAGGCTGATACGTGCCTCCTCGTATTTGAGTCGTCTGGTCGAAGGACATGTTCGCGCGGCCGGCATGGCTAGCGATGCGCTCCCAGCTCTCTCTACTGATCAACGGCGGCGCATGGCGATGTGTCATCCAAGCGCTGGCACGAGGAGAGGGTAGGCCAACAGTGGGACACGAACTCAACAAGGTCGCCACGTTGCCCGCCGAAGATGAGACCGTCCAGCGTGTCGTCGGAGAACGACATCACGCCTGTGCGGACGTAAAGCGGCAGTGGGACTGACACGTGCCACCGCGGTATTTCGGAAGGGGTGGTTCGGGGGCTTTACTAAGTTACACACCAATGTTACGAGTAACTTACTATTCAGTAGTTGTGATAGCATGAATATAAATCTGAATCACTGAGAGTCGATGAGTCCGAAAATGTTGGTTCGAGCCTCCGCGGCTTCAAGTTCTCATTGATGACGGCATTTTGAACCTCCAACTTACATCTCTTGTCCCATGTCCCACCCTATGACATCGGGTTAGTCGACTACGCCGTTTGCCAACTTGTGGTTCTCAAATACAGTACGGTCAACGCTTCGACCTTTCTCTCTCATTCATAATGGGAAGGAACAGTTAGCTTGACCGCACCTTCCTCTATCGGCCTTATAGTACCCAAAATAAACCAAGTCTACCCCTCAAGTGAAGATTTTTGTCGCGCGAGACAATGCAACTAACCATGTGCTGGCGCAGAACTCAAAAACGATACAGGCGCGCTGCCTCATCACAAAGTCCGCAACGCAGATGCTCCGTGTCCATCCCCGTCCATCTTACTCGCCGACCTGGCTACCGATCCGTCTCGCCTAGTCTTCACCGCATGACCCACGGCACGAAGACGCGATGATGACGTCTGAGCCGATGCTTTCGTCGCTCGCGTGGCTGACGGCGTCCGCCACCATGCACGCACGACGTCCCGTCCGCCGTGTCGGAGCGAGCCTCTGCTGGGAACGGCAATACGAAAGAGCACTACATCCGCACGCTCCCAAGGTCGTCAGCGAGGTGTTTTTCTGCTCGTGCTTGGTGCGCACGACTGTTCGGGACCGCGTCAACTGGTAGAGGAGGAAGTTCGCAGGTGCGAGGGTGGAGAAGGGGCTCGTGTTCGTACTCAACAAGATTGGTGCGTAAGTTAGTCGTCTGTCTCCGTCCCCCTACACTCTCCAAATTCTTGGATAGACTCGGTGCCGTGCGAGAATGCTCAGGCGTTTGCCGAAGGACTTCCAACCCATGAGCCCAACGATGCCCTTCTCCGTGAGCCCAGACCAACCTCTCCATTGGCACTGCACCGGCCATCACTTTCGCATTTTCGAGGTGTACAAGACTGGCGAGGCGCAGCGCTTCAGTTGGGCTCCCGAGCGTCGGTAAGGCAGCCTAGTCAGCATCCTCAAGCACGTTGGGCTGCTTTCTTTTTTCGTACCCGCTTGGTGGTGACTATCGCTAAGACGCTCACGGGAAGGTGCGTTTCGTGGCGTCCCAGCCGATGGGACGTACGAAGGAGTTATAATATGTTTAGCTTGTGCGTTTCCGATAGTCAACTTCCCCAGTGGCATCATTGACAGAGTATTGGGACAAAAGTGGTCTTCTGTGCATCATAGTCAAACAGGATGAGGACGACGACCCCATCGCCGATGGTGCGTTCTATGCCCCCTTCGTTTCTCAGTTTCACTCCAACAGTTTCTGCCGCATCTCATGGAGATCCTCCGCTCACACACGCTGAAGAGCTGACGAAGGTTTGTAATGTGCCCATATCCAACACAACGCCCGTGTTCATGAGGATATTTGAGGTCATCTCCTCAAAGTCGGTCTCCTTCCAGTCCTTTGTTTTCTTCATTACCCCACGCACTATATCTCCCGGGGGTTGAGTCTTGACCATCACCTCCTGTATGTGGGCATTGATGGTTGGCGATGGCGTGAATTTGGAGTTACGGGCCCGAAAGTGGAGGCGGCGTCGACGTCGATGGAGTCATGCAATCATAGAAGCTGAAGTGGACATGGCATCATATTCGTGGTTCCAAGGTAGAGGAGACGGTATACAGTAATAGTAGAAGGGGAATGGTAAGAGGAAGTGTCATTAGTTGATGAAAAGAGATCAAGCGCAAGACGAAGAGACGCGGTAGTGAAACACGATGGTGACGAGGCGTAACGAACGAAGGCTAATCGGTAAACATAAAGGGATGTCGTATGAGAAGGGAGATGAACAGAGACTCTATTTTATGGGAACCGACCAGAGGCGAAGACAAACGTACTTGGCGGTAAATTCAAGTCAGAAAAGTTGAGAAGTCAAAGACAATGTTCATCATGGTTGCGCCTTCGTTATAGACGATGATCGCGAGATCCAAACTATCGATGGAGTGGACAAAGGCCGCGTGACTCGCTGCGTTTCAAGCCTACCGACGACACCTGTCCTCGGCTCTCCAAGGAAGTGAGTGGCTGCGCTGTGTTTGAAGCCTGCTGACAACGCCTGTCCTCGGCTCTCATCGGAACTGGATCTTTCGAATCCGACGACCAGGTTGTTGCTTGTGCATTGGAGCGACAGTGTTTGGGAAAGCAAGACTTGCGTTTCGTATGGATGGGTCAAGTGTAACCTTGTCATCGGTGAGACCAGACTCGCAAATCAAAAATTGGAACCGCACCTTTTTATACGCCTGGTAAATAATGGGGCTCTCCGTTGTCTTACAGACTCTTTGTAGGACGGCCACATTTCCGGCATTTGCTCTTCCTATAATAAGCACTCGGAACTGGACTTCTGGAATTCGAAGACGCGGTTGCTGGGTATCCATTGGAGCGACGGTGTTCGAGAGGGCGACCTGAGAGCCAAGAACGCGAGTGACGTCTGCCAGCTACAGGAGCAGTTCGAGGGCTTTCTGGCACCAGAGGACAACCAAAGACCCACGGATTTAGATTTCCTGTACACAAAGGTCACGGTAACGCGATACTTGCTATCTGCCAGTGTGAAGCCGCTCAGTCAAAAGTGGACTGTACTGGGATAAAGACATCACCACCTTCCAGACGGACAGCCTTGTCGTCTCCAAACTTGTATGGCTTAAACTCGACAGAAACCTCAGTAACCCTTATTTTGAAAGGCACTCGCTGGATGGTCAACGTAGCACTGGTGTGGGTCCTAACATAGCTGTTTGAAATAGATCAGCATTAGACAGTGAGAGGTTAATGACACGAACACGTCGAGGCCCCAATGAACGAAGGCGCCATTCTTGAATTTGTAAGACTTGTGTATGACGCCGGTATCGTCCTTGAAAAGGAGCTCAAGGTCAGACGTGGGTCGTGTCTTGATAAATTCGACAGATATTGCAACTACATCAAGTCTGCTCAGAAACAATGATAGGTCCTGTATACCTTTGACATGAATCACTCTGTTCGTAGGTCGGTCAGCCTATGCTCGAGAGGAAACTATTCGACTAACTGATCTTGATCGCCCATGTCGACTACAGACCGTGAATTCGACACCATCTCAAGATATGATGCATATATGATGATTTTGGTTGTTTGAGCTTTTAAGTCTAGGTGTTGTGTGAAGAACTTTGATGGAATCAAGATGGATGTACGAGCGACGGATAGAGGTAGGTACAGTAGACGCCATGGAGCGACGGAAGTAAGAGCCGTTGATCGATTCGATCCCGTCCTCGATCGATGGTTCACACGGTTCACCTTCCTCATTTATTGCGCCATCGTTCGATTTGCAACGTTCCAACATGACACCTAACTAGGTCAGTAGGACGACTGTGTTCATTCCACCCGCAGACCCAGAGTACATCCACTGACGCATAGAACGTCTGAGTCAGGCCTACAACCGCATCTGTCGTGCGTTGTTCCCGCCTTCCTCTTACGCATCCTACTCATCCTCTAGCTCCAGTCGGAAGACCAAGGCCCTATTCAAGAGCTGATGGGAGTCTACCTTCTCGACAGCACCACCATCGTCTTTGCCTAGCTTCTCACCAATGATGAAACCACACACCCACATCACAGCCCTCGCAAACATGCATGCAAGGAAGACGAGGCGACCCAATACCTCGCAGCCTACGAGAAGTCCAAGCACTGCCCCGCCTACGCTGATCTGCGAGTGCAGATTCAAGATTCCAGGTGCGGTCTTACACACGGCGTTCACGAGCATCCCGCGTCTGAACAGGACGAGCTTCGAGACGCCCGTGCGTCATTACTGCTCCCGGACCCCCCTGCACTTCACAGGTTTCCAACCCTTGGGCCTTGTCTCGGGTCTTCATCCCTCCACCTCTGTGCCCCCCCAGATTCGGCTTGAAAAAGGTCACCGGGCTGAAGGACGCGTTCAAGCAACCCTCTCGCACGGGCATGGCGGGTGAGGCCGGTGAGTGGCCACAACCAACCTCTCCGCTGTTACCGTACGGGCTAACGGCGGCGGCGGCGTGAGTAGACAAATGGGCATTGGTGTGGATGCTGTCTGGGGCCTCGAACTCGAACTCAACTCCCCCTTTTCTAATCCTGCGGCATCCGCCCGGGCGCGATTCATCTTGGGAAAATACAACGGGTCCAATAGTATTATCCTTTCTGTCGACATAAAGATGCTCATCCTTTGCCTCAACTCAAGTATTCACCCAGCCACCGTCGAGCAGGATAGCGTATTTCCCCAGCGTTGGGCTCAAGAAACACCCAGGTGTCCCGCAATTGCCCGACCTCAAGTTCCGCGCAGAAGAAAAGCGACTTCGACACTCCGTCCGTGCCAAGACGTTCCGCCCAGTCCCCACTACAGGAAAATACGACGATAGTACCGAGCCGACGCTCTCATCGCTCGCATGTCTAGTAGCGATGCATGGCGTCTCACCCGCTGTGTCGGAGATGCCCTCAATTGGGAGCAGAAAGGCGAAGGTGCAGGAGGGAAAGGCAAAGGGAAAGCGGTTCCATTCGTTTTTAACACGATCAGTGAGCTGTCTCCATGTCCCTTCCCTCTCTCTAATCCTCAGATAGATACAGTGCCGTGCGAGAATACTTGAAGCGCCATGATGTCAACGCTTCCCTTCCTCTCCGGGGTCGCGCCAGTGCGCAAACGTCTCCTCTGGTACCCACCAGTGCATCTCCGCCTCCTCCGGATGTCCGGGCTGGACATCGGGGTAGGCCTCGTCGAACTTCTGGACATCGGCAAAAGCAGTATCGTCAATGTGTTCCACCGAGGAAGCGCCGTTCTATTTCCGGATGACAACCCGATAACCCCCCGACGATGCGGGGTACAAGTAATCGACCACGCTGATTGGACTTGCGTTCGTTGGGGTTTCAATATCCCATTATTCTCGTTCACACCAATACAGTCAGCTCGACAATACCTTCCTCTACTTGTAACCCTCTCAACAGCCACGCAACACGTCAAAAGACCAACCAAGCCTACCCCTCAAACATTATTTTGGCTTAGGATATCGGTCTGGTCTGGCCACTGATCCGTTCTTCCTAGTCTCCACCTCGTAACCCGCTTCACGAAAACGCGACGACGTCAAGCTCAGACTTTCGTCGCTCACGTAGCTAGCGGCTTTCCCCTCCATTCACGTCTTCGTATCTGTTGCGTCGGAGCCAGCGCCTTCCAGCAGCAGCAATACGAAGGAACAGCCGTAGCAATCCTACACCCATCTGCTCTCTACCTTATGCTTGATGCGCACGACCCGACACGGCCGGCCGGTCGGTCGAGGAGGGTGGGCGCGGGCGCCAGGAGGGTAAGCGGTTCGGTTCACGCTCAACGAGATTGGTACGTGCCTTCCGTCTTCATACATCCCATCTTTCTCAAATTCTCGGATAGACCTGGTCCCGCGCGAGAGTTCACATACCCGGTCGAAGCTCCTCTACCCCATGACCCTAACCTTACGCTCCCGCTCCCGATACCAGCGCTCGAACCGTCTTTGGCACTACACCAACGCAGTGCTCCATCCTTTCATTGTGTGCTTGCCGAGCGGAGGCACAGATGGTCGCATTAATCAGCTGGAATATGTATCCGTTGTGACTGTTCGAACTTGTTCCGAAGGACGGTGGTCAATTCGATCAGATTGGGTAAAAACTGTTTTCGGTGCAATCCAGTAACGTCTCAATGATATGATCTATCTCCCATCATCATCGGAAACATCAGCGTGTGCCAATGTACGTTATTTTCTGATACCTACTCCGCAAGACTTTGTCGAGAATTCGTTCGGGAGAATTTAGACAAGTTAATGAGTTGCTGAGTACGTGTCGTGTGTTATGAATACGATGGGGGTAACGTGATGTATATGGGCTTTAAGACGGAACCATAGACAACTAATATTCGTGCAGGATCAACGAAAAGGAGAGTGGCCATCTGGGAGACCCGAACCCTTCTCTGCATAGAAAAAAAGGTCAAGTCGTAATGCATAATGAGCGAATGAGAGAGATGCAACATCCAAAAAAGAGAAGACAAATGAGCCATGCATGAGTTCAATTCATGCATACCCACTCCTCCCGCTCAAGTTCCCAATGCGCCCCCGTAGGAAAGACGACGCAGCGTAGTGCTAATCCCAGCGGAGGTCGTGTCCACAGCGCAAGACGCGACGGACGTTCGTCCGCAATAATAGCTTCGGTCGGCAGTCAGAGAAGCCCGCAGACGGAGCGTTCGAAGCGCCTGCACGTTCGGCAATAGCGAGCTGACTGTCTTATACAGCGCTTGGTACGAGACCTAACTTACAGTGGTACCGATCAGTCAAAGCCAGAGCTGAGCCGGGCAGCCGACGCATACCTCATCGAAAGTGCCCTCGAGAGACAAATCGAGCACCTCCAGCCCTGCGCGCGTATTTCCCAGCGCGCCAATAACTGCCCGCCCGTATGCATTCCACATCCGGCATGAGTCCGAGTCCGAGTTCCTTTAGTGCGCCGAGCGCACCAAACAGTGTCGCGGGATGCAAGCCGTCGTACTGCGCACTGGCGATGCGTAGCGTCATGCAGCGCGGCGGACGGCTACGAGCGAGCGAGCGCAGCCGCGAGGCAAGGACTGTTGTCGAGCACGGCAAGGCATGGCGCCACGGCAGAGGGCACATCCTGTGCTATGGGGGCACGCCGACGAAGTGGGGTAGCGCCAGGTGTGTGAGACACGGGGCGGGCAGACGCGGCGAGAAAATCATCGAAGTGATGCGTAGGGAAGTGCATCGGCGAGTAGGGTCAGCTGCGAGAGCGTGCCCAGTGCTGCAGCGAGTGGGTTCGCGTTAAAGGTCGTCAGCGTCAGCGCCGGGAGAGCACGCATAGACCGGAGCGCCAGGGACAGCGCGAGTACGACAGTGGGTCGTGCGCGGGTGGGTAGACGCGCAAGGCGAGGGTCGTGCACCCGCTAGCCGCGCGACGCACGCGTCCGTGTCATCGGCGGATAAATCGAGCGTGTCGTAGAGCGCGAGTTGCATGGCGGCCGCTGAAGCGCTTCGAGACGCGTGCAAGGATGGGCAACCAGGAGCGTGAGACGTGTGCAAAGACGAATGACAACAGGATCGGGGGCTCACGCGCTGGCGGCGGTGCAGGTGCAGGCGCGGACTCGGTCGGGGAGTGCAGGAATGCTGAGAATTTGGATTTTTTAAAGCTTGGGTGCTGTGTGAAGAACTATGATGTCCCTGCGTCGCGGTGATCACCAGGGTGACGCTGGTGCCCATGACTGGTAACGTTGTGACGCACCGTACGTGGGCGTCAAATATATTTGTGGTGACGCCATCCACTGGGTGGAGTACACGGGTATGGTGTGTGCAAACATTTTGGATAGGGGGTCCACTGACTGGTAACGTTGTGACGCACCGTACATGGGCGTCAAATATATTTGTGGTGACGCCATCCGCTGGGTGGAGTACACAGGTATGGCATGTGCGAAACATTTTGGATAGGGGGTCCACAAGGTGACCAAAATGTTCAAAGTCGGCCTAAGAATGCTATGGTAAAAAGGTCTAAAAAAAGTCAAAATCTGTCTGAAATGCTCAGAGTGGTCGGCAAGGGCCCTGGCCCAAAAATACTAAGATACACGGTATTCGGGAGTGTGAAGCGATGCAAGTGAGTGCGCAGGCCCCCGCGGGGCGCGAGGTGTCGTAGGTAGGTCCGTGGCGGTTGCAGTCGAGTCTCTGTCGGACGGCTAAGGCTGCGCGCGAGTGCGGTCAGGAAAGGGAATGGTGGGGTACACTGAGCCCCTGTTGGGTCAGGTGGTCGCAGGCGATCGCAGACAGTCGCGCACGCTTCTGCACGACGCGAGACTTCTCCGAGGTGGCCATCTTGGTCGGTGGCGCGTTCATATTGAGTTACTAAGGCCGCGCTCAGATGCAGCGGGGTCGGTAATGAGGACAGTGGGCCGCATGGAGCCCTGCTGGTCTGGGTGGTTGTGGGCGATCGAAAACGGTCGCGCACGCTCCCGCGCGACGCGAGACCTCCCAGAGGTAGCCACCTTGGTCGGCGACGCGTTGCTATTGAGTTACTAAGGCCGCGCTCAGATGCAGCAGGGTCGGGAATAGGGAAAGTGGGCTGCAAGGAGCCCTGCTGGTCTGGGTGGTCGTGGGCGATCGAAAACGGTCGCGCACGCTTCCGCACGACACAGAAATTGGCAGGGGTGGCCGCCAGGGCAGGTGACGCTTCGTGCTTGAGCCACTAAGGCCGCGCGGGGGTGCGGCACACTGGGGAACCTAGAGAACGCGAGGGGGAAAGTCAAAATGTGCAAAATGCGCAAAGCGTCCTAAGGACGCTAAGGACGAAAATGGAAAACGTTCGAAACATACGATGTGCCCTAAGGATGCTCACGACCAAAAGCGGAAAGCGTTCGAAACATGCGAAACATACGAAACGCGCGAAACGTCCGAAGCGCACTAAGGACACTATGAGTCATCCGGAGGCTTGGGGGCACGTATATTTCGGGTACTGCGCTGGTGACGGGTCGGTGACGTGACCACACACCCAGCGGTCGACCGGACGTACACTCTATTTACTTCTACGACCGCCGCGACCTCTGCTAGAGGCCGCTGGGAGAGCGACAGATGAAGCGCGAGCAGACGAATGGACATGGAAGTGGTCTAAGACATCCGGTTCAATCGTACAAATTATACACCGCTCAACTAGTACGATTCCTGTACCATTCGGCAGTAGACGCACTTATCCTTCCTTGTCAACTGCGCTATGAAAATACACTTGCACGGGAATATTGGTTCCCAGAACAGTGTAAACCAACGATCTTTTCTATGTAAACGTGATTTCGACCGAAGACTGAGACAGAACTAAAAGCTTAACGAGACATTTTCATAACAGATGCAAGAACAAACGTACCAGATCAATAGCCATAATAAAGCGCGCAAACGACTCGTCAGAGTCCTCTTGAGAAGATGAAGTAAGGTGTTGTCGGATCTTCGGGTCAATATTTCCCTTGCGATAGTCAACCTCCGCGTGGGTTAGAGCCGATTCCGCTGACATGTTCGAGAGACGTAAGAAGGTGGCTTCCTTCAAGATAATGATAACAGCTGCAACAAGCATTAAATACACCCTAAAAACGGTAAAGGGAAATACCAAAGATCAAATGATAACCGCCAAGACTGGTGGGGGTGAGCTAAAAAGATAAATATGGTAAGCAAGGGATGAATGACAATGATACTAACAAACACATTTTGAATGGTTGGAAACGACATAATCTGGTCGACCTTACGAAGAAGTGAGATGGTCGGTTGAGTACACGTATGGGAAAGAACTTACAAACTGAAAAACTAAATGTGAGCAAATCGTTAACAAGCAGGAAAGGAGAGAATCCACGCACACGCTAGTAGGAAAAAAATGAGTCCGTTCAATAGAGAGTAACAGGTGTGATCAACGAGAAAGAAAACGCGGCAAGGTAAAGAGCAACTTACACCCTGAATGCCCGAGACAGACAACGTCAGCAGGCGTCAAACACAGCGAGCCACGGCAGCCACTCACCAACTGGAGAGCCGAGGACAGGCGTCGTCAGCAGGCTTCAAACACACCGAGCCACGGCAGCCACTCACTCTCTGGAGAGCCGAGGACAGGCGTCGTCAGCAGGCTTCAAACACACCGAGCCACAGCAGCCACTCACTTCCTGGAGAGCCGAGGACAGGCGTCGTCAGCAGGCTTCACACACAGCGAGCCACGGCAGCCACTCACGAACTGGAGAGCCGAGGACAGGCGTCGTCAGCAGGCTTCAAACACAGCGAGCCACGGCAGCCACTCACTTCCTGGAGAGCCGAGGACAGGCGTCGTCAGCAGGCTTCAAACACACCGAGCCACGGCAGCCACTCACGAACTGGAGAGCCGAGGACAGGCGTCGTCAGCAGGCTTCAAACACAGCGAGCCACGGCAGCCACTCACGGACTGGAGAGCCGAGGACAGGCGTCGTCAGCAGGCTTCAAACACAGCGAGCCACGGCAGCCACTCACTTCCTGGAGAGCCGAGGACAGGCGTCGTCAGCAGGCTTCAAACACAGCGAGCCACGGCAGCCACTCACTCTCTGGAGAGCCGAGGACAGGCGTCGTCAGCAGGCTTCAAACACACCGAGCCACGGCAGCCACTCACTTCCTGGAGAGCCGAGGACAGGCGTCGTCAGCAGCCTTCAAACACAGCGAGCCACGGCAGCCACTCACCAACTGGAGAGCAGAGGACAGGCGTCGTCAGCAGGCATCAAACACACCGAGCCACGGCAGCCACTCACTCTCTGGAGAGCCGAGGACAGGCGTCGTCAGCAGGCTTCAAACACAGCGAGCCACGGCAGCCACTCACTTCCTGGAGAGCCGAGGACAGGCGTCGTCAGCAGGCTTCAAACACAGCGAGCGACGGCAGCCACTCACCCACTGGAGAGCCGAGGACAGGCGTCGTCAGCAGGCTTCAAACACAGCGAGCCACGGCAGCCACTCACCAACTGGAGAGCCGAGGACAGGCGTCGTCAGCAGGCTTCAAACACAGCGAGCCACGGCAGCCACTCACCCACTGGAGAGCCGAGGACAGGCGTCGTCAGCAGGCTTCAAACACAGCGAGCCACGGCAGCCACTCACTCTCTGGAGAGCCGAGGACAGGCATCGTCAGCAGGCTTCAAACACACCGAGCCACGGCAGCCACTCACCCACTGGAGAGCCGAGGACAGGCGTCGTCAGCAGGCTTCAAACACACCGAGCCACGGCAGCCACTCACTCTCTGGAGAGCCGAGGACAGGCGTCGTCAGCAGGCTTCAAACACAGCGAGCCACGGCAGCCACTCACTTCCTGGAGAGCCGAGGACAGGCGTCGTCAGCAGACTTCAAACACAGCGAGCCACGGCAGCCACTCACCAACTGGAGAGCCGAGGACAGGCGTCGTCAGCAGGCTTCAAACACAGCGAGCCACGGCAGCCACTCACTTCCTGGAGAGCCGAGGACAGGCGTCGTCAGCAGCCTTCAAACACACCGAGCCACGGCAGCCACTCACTTCCTGGAGAGCCGAGGACAGGCGTCGTCAGCAGGCTTCAAACACACCGAGCCACGGCAGCCACTCACCAACTGGAGAGCCGAGGACAGGCGTCGTCAGCAGGCTTCAAACACAGCGAGCCACGGCAGCCACTCACTTCCTGGAGAGCCGAGGACAGGCGTCGTCAGCAGGCTTCAAACACAGCGAGCCACGGCAGCCACTCACTCTCTGGAGAGCCGAGGACAGGCGTCGTCAGCAGGCTTCAAACACAGCGAGCCACGGCAGCCACTCACTCTCTGGAGAGCCGAGGACAGGCGTCGTCAGCAGGCTTCAAACACACCGAGCCACGGCAGCCACTGACAGCCTGGAGAGCCGAGGACAGACGTCGTCAGCAGGCTTCAAACACAGCGAGCCACGGCAGCCACTCACGAACTGGAGAGCCGAGGACAGGCGTCGTCAGCAGGCTTCAAACACACCGAGCCACGGCAGCCACTCACGAACTGGAGAGCCGAGGACAGGCGTCGTCAGCAGGCTTCAAACACACCGAGCCACGGCAGCCACTCACTTCCTGGAGAGCCGAGGACAGGCGTCGTCAGCAGGCTTCAAACACACCGAGCCACGGCAGCCACTCACCAACTGGAGAGCCGAGGACAGGCGTCGTCAGCAGGCTTCAAACACAGCGAGCCACGGCAGCCACTCACTTCCTGGAGAGCCGAGGACAGGCGTCGTCAGCAGGCTTCAAACACAGCGAGCCACGGCAGCCACTCACTCTCTGGAGAGCCGAGGACAGGCGTCGTCAGCAGGCTTCAAACACAGCGAGCCACGGCAGCCACTCACTTCCTGGAGAGCCGAGGACAGGCGTCGTCAGCAGGCTTCAAACACAGCGAGCCACGGCAGCCACTCACCCACTGGAGAGCCGAGGACAAGCGTCGTCAGCAGGCTTCAAACACACCGAGCCACGGCAGCCACTCACTCTCTGGAGAGCCGAGGACAGGCGTCGTCAGCAGGCTTCACACACAGCGAGCCACGGCAGCCACTCACTCTCTGGAGAGCCGAGGACAGGCGTCGTCAGCAGGCTTCAAACACAGCGAGCCACGGCGGCCACTCACGGACTGGAGAGCCGAGGGCAGGCGTCGTCAGCAGGCTTCAAACACAGCGAGCCACGGCAGCCACTCACTTCCTGGAGAGCCGAGGACAGGCGTCGTCAGCAGGCTTCAAACACACCGAGCCACGGCAGCCACTCACTTCCTGGAGAGCCGAGAACAGGCGTCGTCAGCAGGCTTCACACACAGCGATCCACGGCAGCCACTCACGGACTGGAGAGCCGAGGACATCCGTTGTCAGCAGTGTTGAAAGGCAGCGGGACGGTAGCTACTTACAAACTGGATCGCAGTGCATGGTCAGGTCAGTCGATCTCAAAACCGCGACTAAGAGCTGACACTTACCCACTACGAGTCGGCGGGCATCAACCATCATGAGCCATCCATCGCAATTAAGACTTGATTAACTTACCCAGATAAATGGAAACGGGAAAAGACATTCCTGGACAATATCTTTGACGTCCAAGCCAATACGGGAACGGACACTGCAATGCTTGTTGTCATCCTCGCGCACTTCGCCCTTTCAATTGGCGCACTCACCGCGTCAGAGCTCTTTTAACACTCAATTCTAAATTTCCCCTTTGCACAGCCAGAAGCATTAATCCGACGATGTCGTCATTCAAAGCTGCAGCCGTCGCCTCAATAAGCTTATCGCAGCCCAGACTTTGCTTGTGCATTTCTGCCGAAAAGCATTAGCACCCAACTCCGCTATTTGCATCTGAACCTACGTTCTAATCGCACGAATCTGACATCATCACCAAGGGGACTTACATAGTGCTCTTGAAATTGCTTCTCCTCCACATCAAGTACGTCGTCATCTGGACTTCCAAAATCCTCCACGTGGATTCGGACATTTCGCCGAAATTGATCGTACTTTGTGAACACAGCAATCACAGGGACTGAACATTATTTGTTAAACAAAGTCACGAATCTCCGTAATGACGCACCATTCCGTTCAGGACAGATGTCATTGAAAAATTTAAGATCGAGCTGTGGTCGCTGGTTGTCCATTGGCACGCAGTACCTCAAATATGACCATCAGTTGTCGTAATCGTGAACACTCGGGAATCCAACCATATCGCATGCAATCTGTCTCGCAGTCGCCCACCTCCACACTTTTGTTGAATGAATTTTCGCAGCGTGTCGAGTTCCTCTGCACTACCTGCCTCGATTCCGCGAGAGTCATGGAAAACATAGCCCCGATGATTTGAAAAGACAAGTTCGTCGTCGATCCTGTGCTCCCCTCGCTGGCTACATTTTAGAGGCGACCAAAGAGATGTACCACTGTCACTTACATCCATGGACGGGTCGAGTTTAACCTGGTCGCAGTGAGATCAGATTCGCAGACAAAAGGTTGGACTACGTACCTCTTTCCTTCCCCGGTAAATGACGGGGCTCTCTGTCGTTTCGCAGATTCTCTTGAGGATCGACGTCTTTCCTGCGTTCGCCCTGCCTATGATGAGCACTCGAAACTGGACGTCTGGAATTCGACGACTCGGCTGCTGGGTGTTCATTGGAGCGATGGAGGTGGTCTGAGAGCCAAGAACGCGAGTGACGTCTGCCGGCTATAGGAGGAATTCGACGGCATTCTGGCACCAGAGAACAACCAAAGGCTCACGGATTTAGATTTCCTGTACACAAAAGTCACGGCAACGCAATGGTTGCTATCTGTGAAGCCGCTCAGCAAGAAGTGGACTGTACTGGGCACAAGACATCACCACCTTCTAAACGGACAACCTTGTCGTCTCCGAACTTGTACGGCTTAAACTCGACAGAAACCTTAGCAACCCTTATCTTGAAAAGTCCTCCGAGTCGTTGGATGGTCAACGTAGCACGAGTGTGGGTCTTAAGATAGCTACACGGATAAATTAGCATTCGACGGTGAGTGCAAACACGACCGATGACACGAACATGTTGACATTCCAATGAGCACGGGCGCCGTTCGTGAATGTGTTAGACTCGCGTGTGGCGCCGGCATCGTCCTTGAGCTTGAACACGAGCTCGAGATCGGATGTAGGACGTTTCTTGATAAAATCGACAGATATTTCTACGTAACTATATTAATTCTTCTCAGAAACAATGATAGGTCCTGTATACTTTTCAAATGAATAACTCTGTTCGTGAATCGGTTAGCTCATGCTCGAGAGGAAGCTGTTCGACTAACTGAGCTTGATCGTCCGTATCAGTTACAGATCTCAAATTCGATTCCATCCCAGGATATAAGGAATTTGTTTTTCTAAGCTTGAGTGCTGTGTGAAGAACTCCGATGAAGCAGATGGATGTACGAGTACGAGGAGCGACGGCGACGGAAGGACGTGTGAAAAACAAACAAACAGCAACATTGCGCCACCTTTCACGTGACTTTCTCGTCATGGTAATCGACCTCACCGATTGGTTCGACTTGACGGTTCTTTCTCTCAAAAATCCAGCCTTTCTTGATTACACCAATTCCGAATCATCAGAAACAGTCAGCTCGACAACATCTCCTTCAACCACCTTTGTGACCTTCTCAACAACGACAAATCAAGCCTATCCCTCAAATGAAGTACGCACCCAATTATTTTCGCTCTGGACGTCGGTCTGGCTCAGAACTCGAAAAAGGGTCCAGATGCTCGCCTGCTTGATCTCAGGTCCAATGACGCAGAGGAGGAGCACGCCGGTGTTGTCTGAGCCCAGGCTCTACTCAACTGGGTGCCGCAGCCAACGGGTCGAGGAGGACGTGCGCGGGCGCAAGGCGGCCCTGGGTAGATCGGGTTCGCACTCAACGAGATCGGTGGGTGCTTTCCGCCCCTTCTCTCTCACATACCCGACTGACGCACCTTCCTCCGCACCACTACCCCAACGAATCGGTCCCGGTCCCCGGTATCGGCGCCTTTGGCACCAGCGTACTCTTCCACTTTCTCATGGTGTACAAGCCGCGCGGGGGCGCAGACGGTCACATTATATCAACTAAAATGCGTATTCACTGTCACTGTTCGAATCGAACTTCTGAAAGATGGTGGTCGACTCGATCAGGTTGGTTGAAATCGGCTTATGATGCAGTAGACTGAGTAGTCTCTCACTGTAATCTACTTATCTTCCACCGGAAATACCGGTGTGTGTAAATGTGTACTTTTTCTGATACATGCTCGCTTCAAGTTTGTCGTGAAATCGATTATATTGTACTTGGCCAATACATAGTGCAGCTCTTCTCAGGAGGAGCGAAGCGCGCGATCGGGAAGAGTTTAGACAAGCTGATGAGTTGCTTAGTACGTGTCGTTTTATATACACGGTGGAGTAACATGATGAACATGAGCTTTACGACGGAACTATAGACAGCTATAATGCGAGGATATCGAGTAGCGATCGTGCAGGATCAACAAAAAGGAGTGTGTGGCCATTTGGATGGGGACCCAAACCCTTTTCACCATAGAAAAAGGTCAAGTCGTAATGAGTGTGACTATCAAATGGGAATGATATGCGCGCAAAGGAAACATACAAAAATGAAAGAAAAATGAGCATGCATCAGGTCAGTTCACGCGTACCCACTCTCCCCGCTCAAGTTCCCGATGCGCCCCCGAAGGAAACATGACGCAGCGTAATCCCGACCCCAGTGGAGGTCGCGCCCATAGCGCGAGACGTGACGGACCTTCCTCCGCCTTCACAGCCCCGGTCAGCAGAGAAGCCCTCAGGCGGAGTGTTCGAAGCACCTGGACGTTCGGCAATAGGGAACCGACCTGCTTGTACAATGCTTGAAGTGAGACCTAGTACTAATCAGTCAGAGCAAGAGCCGAGCGGGGGAGCTGACGCGTACCTCATCTGAAGTGCCGTCGAGACTCAGTTCGAGTACCTCCAGTCCCACGCCCGTATTTCCCAGCGCGCCCAATAATCGCCCACGAGTACGCACGTCCACGTCGGGCGCGAGTATGAGTCCGAGCTCTTTCAGCGCCCCGCCGAGCGCGCTAAACAGGGCCGTGGGGCGCAGGCCATCATACAGCGTGCTTGTGATGTGTAGCGTCACGCGGCGGAGCGGACGGCCGGGAGCAAGCGCGGCCGCGAGGCCAGGACTGCTATCGAGAACGGCAAGGCGCGGCACGGCAGCTGACGGTACGTCCTGCGCCGCAGGGGGCACGCCGACGAAGTTGGGTAGAGCTAGGTGGGTGAGATGCGCACGCGCGGGTGTGGCGAGAAAACCATCGAAGAACGCGTAGGGCAACGTGTCTGCGAGCAACGTCAGGTGCGTGAGCGTGCCGGGCGCTGTAGCGAGCAGCTCCGCATCGAAGGCTGGTAGCGTCAACGCCGACAGCGCGCGCATGGAGCGGAGCGCCAACGCCAGCGCGAGTACGAAAAACGGGCCGTGCGCAGGCAGGTATGTGCGTAACGTCAGCGTCGTCACGAGCGCCGCGAGATGTGGTGCGCCTGCTAGCCGCGCGACGCACGCATCCGCATTGTCTGTGGACAGCTCGAGCGTGCGGTAGAGCGCGAGTTGCGCGGCGGCGCTGAAGCGCTTCGAGACGCGGGTAAGGACGGGCAGCCGCGAGCGCGGGATGTGCGCAATGACGAATGAGAGTGGGATCGGAGGGCTCTGGCGCGCTTGCTGTCGGGCGAGCCGTGGCGTGCGAGGCTCGGATACCTGTGGGGAAGTCACTATTATGCGCTGGGGCGGCCGTGGTTGTGGAGGTGCGTGCGTGGACTCGGTCGGGGAGTGCAGGAATGCGGGTGAGCTGAGTGTGCGGGCGCGGGTGGGGTGCGTTTGGAAGGAGGACCGTGCGCTGGGTGGGACGATGTATGTTGGTACGCTTGGGAACATCCTGGACATGCGCGGGAAGGTTGGTGAGACAGGTGAATCAGTGCAGGCCACGTCCAGCTCGGAGATAATGCTAGCACGTCGCCCGAGGCCGCTGGGAGGATGGATATCCGAAGATGCAGGCAATGGCGAGCGACTAGGAGAGCGGGGCCATGGGACACTGGAGATGTGGGAGATGGCCTTGGAGGAGGGGCGTCTTTGACCCCTGTGAAAATGTAACAAGTAAAGGTTGTCATCCGCCGGCGCAGGGATATCGAGATCGAGGATTGAGATATTGATGAGATCGTAGATGGTGAATGCATGAGACTGGGCGTATCTTTGATATCAAGATTTTGGGACTGCTCTACGCATGAAGGACGGCATGATGCAAGGAGGAGGAAGAGGGTGTCGTAGGGGGGGATAGGGAACAGATAGGCCAGAAGCAAGGCCGCCCAAGTGGTGTGCGAATGAGTATTTTGAAGCCATATGGTGATTTGCAATAGAAGATATATTTAATTTCCGAGGTTCTGCGGAGATGGGCGGCCATGCCAGTGGCTGCAAAGAATCGCTAGTCACGCATTCTCGTCGACCTTGGTACAAGATTTTGATTCCGTCCACGTCTTGACGGATCATCGGGTCCCGCCTTTAACGAAGACATTCCCAAGTTCGGCGAAGTGAAATGTTGAGTTTGCGCTCTCTTCACACGGCACTCAGAATGAGGCGAGCTGTACTGGACCATAACTTGAAAAGCGATGGTCAATGCAGCACTGGTGTGGATCCTAAAATAGCTGTGCAGAAGTAATTAGCGTTAATTAGCATTCGACAATGAGGGAAAAGACGGCTAATGACACGAACATGTCGAGGTTCCAACTTGAACAAACAAGGATGCTGTCCTTGAATTTGTTCGACTTATGCGTGACACCGGCATCGTCCTTGAAAATGAGCTCGAGGTCGGATCTAGGGCGTCTCTAGGGCGTCTCTTGATGATATCTCTGTGCAAATAAATCAGTTCCGCTCAGAGACAATGGTAGGTCCTATATACCTTTCAAATGAATCTCTCTGTTCGTGAATCTGTCGGCCTATGCTCGAGGGGATATCAGTTGCAAATGATTGGTTCGATTCCATCCCAAGATATGAGAAATATGGTATTTCGAGCTTGGGCGTTGTGCGAAGAACAAAGATGTACGGGCGACCGAAAGAAGGTCGTGAGACACGCACGTGTGAAATATCAGCATGGCACCGCCGTTGTTTTGTTCCTACAATAAGCTTGGAACCGCCAACTCCCGTCTTTTGTCTTCAGCTCTCCAATGACACGTAGTCGACCACGCCGTTTGGCTCGACTTGTGGTCTCTCAAATATCCCTGGACTCCCCGAGGCCGACGCCCTAACCTTTCTCATCACTCTCATTTGTCATCGCAGACGGTCGACAATGTCACCATCAATCATCCCTGTGGCTTCTCAACAGATTCAAAAAGCTTACCCTTCAAAAGAGTATAAAAGAAGTATGCACTCAATCATCCTCGCTCAGGACAATACGACTGACATTGGTCTGGCTCAGAACTCAAAAAGGATCCAGGTGCTCGCCCGCCGGATCTCAAAGTCAGCATCATCCCTTCCATCTTGCCACGACCTGCCCATTGATCCGTTCTGTCTAGTTCTCTGCCGCGTCACCTGCATCGTGTGACGATGGTGTTCTGGCCCAGACTCGTCGTTCACGTCGCTTTTGTTGCCATGGCGACGTCCCATCCGCTGCATCAGAGCAGGGTTCGGAAAGACGAAGGAGCAGCTGTAGCAGCTCTACATCCACGTGCTCGCCACCATATTTCTCGTGCTTGATGCTCACGACCCGGCTGGGTGCCGCAACCGACCGGTCGAGGAGGACGTGCGCCGGCGCGGGGCGAAGGGCAAGCGGTCCTGGGGGGTTCGTGTTCGCGCTCAACGAGATCGGATCGTGCCTTCTGTCTCCATACTTCCTTCCTGGATAGACCTGGTACTACGCGAAAATGCCTACACACGACTGAAGCACCTTCACCCAAGCACCTCCGCCTCATGACCCTAACGTTACGCTTTCGCTCCTCAGTCTGGTATCAGCGCACGGATCACCTCTGCTACTTCCCCGGTGCTCTCTCTTGCCCGCCTTCTCACAGTGTACAAGCCGACCGGGGGACGCAGACGGTCCCCTTACATCTTTGAAGCTTTAGGTCTACATTTTTAGGTTTGGTATGCGTCCACTGCTTACTCTCTACACCCCGCTCAGTCTGCCTGCTCGACGACATCGCCGTCATCGTGTCATGGTCGTAAATAGATTTTCACTAGACAATCGAACAAGCCAGTATCTCACGGCCTACAGACAGTCCGAGCCCCGCACGCTCACGCTAATCTACAAATGCATGAACGAGGCCCCAGGCACGCTCTTGCGCACGATGCTCATTAGAGTTCCACACGGGAACAGGACTGACATCGAGACGCGCGTCATTTGGTGTGCGTGCAGTTGCCTACCTTTTCCCGCCCCTTTTATCTGACCGGAAGTGTTGAGGACAGCTCTATGGAGACCGCACAGGCTGATACGTGCCTCCCTGTATTTGGCCCGAAAAGGGTCGCCAGGCCGAAGGGCACGTTCGAGCGGCCGGCATAGCTGGCGATGCGCTCCCAGCTGCAGCGCCTGCCAGTGCGTCTGCGTCTACTTTTGCGACCGCCCAAACTTCTTCACCTGTTCTGCACGCGGTCTAACTTAGCAGCAACATGGGCCGCGGCGTGAGTAGGCTAACGGGAATTGGTGTAGGCGTTCTCTGTGGTTTCGAACTCGAACACATCTCCCCTCTCTCCTGAACCAATGGCGGCGCGTGGCGATGTGTCATCCAAGCGCTAGCGCGAGGAGAGGGTGTGCCCACGTGGGGAGCTCGACAATGTCGCCGCGTTGCCCGCCAATGACGAGATCGTCTGACGTGTCGTCGGACGATGATATCGCGCCTGCGCGGGGCGCAAAGCGGCGGCGGGCCTGACCCATGCCACAGCGGTATTTCAGAAGGGCTGGTTTGGGGGCTTTACTACACATTGGTTACAAGTACTATCAAGTAGTTGTGAATATAAATCTGAATCACTGAGGTACACCCTCGGTAAAGACCGAAGCACGTGTGCAAGCCTGGCCCTCTGCGGCTTCTCATAACGGCATCCTGGCACCGCCAATTCGCGTCTCTTGTCCTCGTCTCGTCACCCTATGACATAGGTTAGTCGACTACGCCGTTTGGCCCGACCTATGGCTCTCAAATATCCCTTCTGCCAAGTTCCAACGCTCCGACCTTTCTCACATCCATATCATTTACACTGGGAATGGGAAGGAACAGTCAGCTCGACAGTACCTTCCTCTATCGACCTTGTAACGCCCAAAATCAGCCAAGCCTACCCCTCAAGTGAAGTATACACCCGATTTTTGTCGCGCGAGACAATACGACAAACCTTCTGCCGGCGCAGAACCCCGAAAATGATACAGGCGCGGCTTACCTGCCTCATCACAAAGTTCGCAACGCCGATGCTCCGTACGTCTACCGTCCATCCCTGTCCGTCTTACTCGCCGACCTGGCTACCGATCCATCCCACCTAGTCTTCGCCGCACGACCCACGGCACGAAGACGCGATGACGACGTTTGAGCCGATGCTTTCGTTGCTCGCGTGGCTGACAGCGTCTGCCACCATGCACGCACGACATCCCATCCGCTTCGTCAGAGCAAGCCTCTGTCAAGGGCGGCAATATGAAAGAGCACTACATCCGTACGCTGCCCAATGTTGTCGACGAGGTAAATGTTTTGTTGCTTGTGCTCGATGGGCACGACTCAGCCGGAGCCACAACCGACTGGTCGAGGAGGTGCGAGGCGGAGGACAAGCGGTTCGTGTTCGTGCTCAACATTGTCGGTGCATAGCCGTCTGTCTCCATTCCCCTAAACTCTCCAGATTTAGAGTGCTCAGGTAGCACCTCCGACGATGCCATTCCGCTCCGTGGGCTCGCACTAGCGCACCATCCTCTCCTCCTCCGACTCAAGCTCAGCGTCACCATTGGGCGTCGTCATCTTTTCGAGCGCCGACAAAGGCAGGACACACTCAGGCGCATATGGTGGGCCGCTTTCTTTTGTTTCGTACCCGCTCGATGGTGACTATCATTAAGACGCGCACAGGAAGGTGCGTTCCGCGGCGTCCCAGCTGGCAGGACGTACGAAGGAGTTACTACAATATGTTCAGCTCGAGCGTATGCTACGGATAATCGACTCTCCCTGTGTCACCTTTGACAATGAAGGAATACAGGGACAAAACGTGGTCTTGTACTCCTGCGTAACGCGGTCAAACTGATGTCGACAACCCCGTGTCCGACGATACGTTCTGTACTCTTCCTCCCCTCTCGGCTCCACTCCAACAGTTCTCCCCCGCATGTCACGGATATCCCCCCCTAGACACAAGCTGAAGATCTGAAGAATGTTCATAATCTGCTCACATTCAACACAACGCTCGAGTTCACGAAGATCCTCACACCCAACACGTGTCATCTCAAAGTCGGTCCCCTCCCAGACCTCCTTTCTCTCCTACTCTCGCCTCCTCATTACATCTCCAGCAGGGTTGAATCTTGACCAGTTACAGTCAAACCTCCTCGTATATGCATACTGGAGACTAGGCAATGATATGGACTCAGAGTTGCGGGCCTGAAAGCAGATGGTGCGGCGCTGACGTCAATGGATTCGTGCAAGCACAGGAGCTGAGTGAAAATAGTATCATTAATGCATATTTGTGGTCCCGAGAGCGTACTGACTAGGTCAATATAGAGGTAACGGTATAAAGGCGACAGATATTAGCTAGGGAAACGAGATCAAACACAAGACAAAAGAGATGCGGTGGTGAAACACGACGGTGACGAGACGTAAACACCAGTGGGGTATCGGTAAGCACCGTATGTGTCAATGGAGGGAACGGACAAGGTTGTATGTACGGGGACTGGGCAGATGTACTTAACAGTAAAAGTCAGGAAATAAAAACAATGTTCTTCGTGGTTGCGTCTTCGCTGTCGACAGCGAGTGCACAATCATGAAACCATCGGCGAGGTGGACAAAGGCTGTGATAACGCGACGAACACGGGACTACAAGGGGGCGACAAGTACAAAGCCGACAACTAGTACACGGCGGCTTCCTAGAGAGGAGTCGCGATGGCATCAGTTGGGAAGCAGGAAGAGGAAATAATGGGCGATAAGTTATAGAAAGACCAGAGATGAATGGGACAGGCCGAGGATATAGCCGAACGCAAGAGCTATCATAGGGCTAGGTTATCAATTCGCAGCACATATTGACTCCATGCGTTTCTGCCCAAAAACATTGGTATGCAACTCTCGTATTTGCCTCTCAATCCACTTTCTAATCTCACGGATCTATCATCATCACCAAGGGGTCCAGGTGGTGCTCTTGAGATTGTTTGTCCGCCACATCAAATACGTTGTTATCTGGGTCTCCGAAATCCTCCACATGGATTTGAATATTTCACCGGAACTGGTCGTATATTGTCAATACGGCAACTGGAAATTATTCTGTTGAATACAGTCACGAGCATCTGAAACGACGCACCATTCCGGTCGAGACAGATGGCCTTGAAAAATTTGAGATCGAGCTCTGGACGTTGGTTGTCCATTGGGACGCAGTACCTTAAAACATGTCAGTCAGTGTTCGTCATTGTGACTAGTTGAGAGTCCCAAACCATATCGCATGCAATCTGTCTCGCATTAATATTCGCCTTTCTCTACACTTACGTCGTTTCTGCAAAATCCGGAGTTACTCTCTACCACCTGACTCAATTCCGTGAGACCATGTACCTTCACATTTCTTTGGAGGTTTCCCTGGTAAATAATGGGGCTGTCCCTCGCTCGACAACTGGTTGGGTGTGCCACTGGAGGACGGGAGCAAGAGCCAGTTGATCGATTTGATTCCTCCTCGATCGATGGTTCACACGATCGACTCGGTTCACCTTCCTTATCTGTACAGTACATCGACGCCAAGTTTGTCCCGCTCACATTGTCGCATACAGTAGAGCGTCTAGCCCGACCTACAACCTCGACATTTTACTCATCATGCATCATGCGTGACATCGTGCGTCGCGTTTTCCTCAGGCTTACTCTCCGCATCTCGCTCTCCAGTCAGAACACCAAGACCCAAGCCAAGACCCCGATCGACGGTCAACGAAAGTCTGCATGCTCAACGATATCGCCGTCATCGTGTCATTCTGAAAAACATTTCACCAAGACATCCTCGCACTACACCCCCAAGCACACACATACGCGTGCATGGAGAGCAGACGATGCAGGCCAGTGTCTCACGGCTTACAGACGGTCCAAGCATCTACGAGCGCGTGAACGAAGTCCCAGGTACGCTCCCACACATGAAACTCGCGAGCATTCCACATGCGAGCAGGATGGATGCAGAGATGCTCTGTGCGTCATTTGGCGTGCGTGCACTTACTTGCCCACCTTCTCCTGACCTTCTGACCAGAAGTCTTGAGGACAGAGCTCCACGAAGATCACACAAGCTAATGTGCGCCTCCTTGTATTTCGCCTGAAATAGATCGCAAGACCGAAGGATATGGCTGGCGATGTGCTCCCAGCTGCCGCGTCTGCATCTGCGTCTACCTCTGCGACCGCCCCAACCTCTTCACCCACCATTCCCGCAGGCTAGCAGCGGCAGGGCCCACGGCATGTGTAGACTAATAGGTATCGACGTAGAGGGTCTCCAGGGTTTCAAACTCAAACTCAAACTCAAAACCATCTTCCCACTCTCGTGACCCTACGGCGGCGTACGGCGATGCGCCATCCAAGTAATGGCGCGAGGAGATGGAGTGCCCGCGGAAGGTATTTCGGAAGGGACATGGTTGGGAGGCTTTACTACACAATGGTTACAAGTACTGCTATGCTATAGTAAGTTAGTTGCGAAAGCACGTAAT
Source organism: Lactarius hatsudake (assembly GCA_024734325.1). NCBI lineage: Eukaryota > Fungi > Basidiomycota > Agaricomycetes > Russulales > Russulaceae > Lactarius > Lactarius hatsudake. The sequence goes on from JANSJP010000012.1 coordinate 650,402, forward strand.
CTGGGGTCTGAATATAGATCTGAATCGCTGAGAATCAATGGGTCCTCGGTGAAGACGCGAGAAGACCGTGATAGACATCCACATTTGTGAAAATAGAGCCGTTGTTACACTCTCGAACGTTCTCTCTCATTCCACCTCTTACGAGCCCAACATGTTGACTCCTCTTTCTGTATGATTCGGCTGCGTTCGATAACCTTCTCGTAGTTTCCTTTGACTCGACCCCCATAGTATTTAAGGACCGCTTGTAACCCTCCAGAGCTTTAAGCTCGACCTATTGTACTCAACTACAGTAGCTTTCTCGAATACGACTTGGCTTCACCGAAACCCCGAACCCTGAACGGTTCCTTTCTCGTCTTGTGAATCACCGCTCCGCCGTCTGTTGTCGGCAGTCGCCCTTTGAACTTCGAACCCCGAACGAACCCAAACTCCGAAACCCGAATACGCCTTACTGAGCGTAACAGCCGTTGTCTGTTTCTCCACAGCTTCTCACTCATGGCGACATCCTGGCACCGCCAACTCACCTCTCTCATCCACGACACCCAAATACAAAGGGTAGTCGACAACGCCAGACTCGTGGCCATTGGCGTCTCTCTCAAAATTCCCCTAGGGCCACTGCTCTGCCTCTTCTTCCGGCCCTCTCATTTACGCTAATTTACCATGGGGAGAAACAGTCAGCACGGCATCTTTCATTGTGCAGGACAATGTGACTAGCGTTGCGCTGACGTAGAACTCAAAAGGATCTAGGCGAGGTGCAACCTCTTGGTGCACCTGCCTCATCACAAAGTCCGCAGCGAAGATGCTCCGTACGCCTGCCGTCCATCCTCGTCCATTTCACTTGCCGACCTGGACACCGATCCGTTCCGCCTAGTCATCGGCTCACGACCCACGGTACGAAGACGCGATGACCTCTGAACCGACGCTTTTGTCGTTTTCGTGGCCACTGGCAACAGCGTCCGCCATCATGCACGACACCCTGTCCGCTGTGTCGAAGCAACTTAGGCCTCCGTCGGGAGCAGCAGCATGGAAGAGCACTACATCTGCCCCTAGCCTATGTTGTCGATGAGGCCAACATTTTGCTATTCGTGCCTGATGCGCACGATCCGGTCAGGGCCACAGACAGCTGGTCGAGGAGGAGAGGTGCAAAACGGAGGGCGAGCGGCTCGTGTTTGCGCTCAACCAGATAGGTGTGTAACTCACTGTCTCCACCCCCCCTATAGTCTCCAATATTCTTTGATAGACGCGCTGCTGCGCGAGAATACTCAGGCGCCCGCTGAAGGACCCGCGCACCATGACCCCAACGATGCCCTTCCTCTCTGTGAGCCCGGACCAAGCTCTCCTTTGGCACTGCACCGGCGATCCCTCCAACTTTCGATGTGTACGAGACTAGCGCAGCGCATCATTGTTGAGCGTCGTCGGCCTCCCGAGTGTCGGCAAGGCCGCGTAATCAACACCCTCGAGCGCGTAAGGTGGGCCGCATCCTTTTTGTTGTGCCTGCTTGATGGTGACTATCGTTACGGCGCGCACGAGAAGGTGCGTTCCGTGGCGTGCGAGCCAGCAGGATGTACGAGGGAATTACAATAGGTTTGCCTAGTGCGTGTCCTGCAGATAGTCAACTTTCCCGGTGGTATCATTGACAAAATATCGGGACAGAAAGTGGTCTTCTGTGCAACGTGGTCAAACCGGAGGACGTCGGCGACCCCATTTCCGATGATGCGTTCTGTGCTCTCACGCATCTCTCGGTTTAACTCCAACAGGCTCCGCCGCATCTCATAGACATCCTCCGCTCACACAAGCTGAAGAGCTGGCGAAGGTTTATAATATTCGACACGACGCCCGAGTTCATGGGGATGCTTGCACTCAGCACAGGTCATCTCAACATCGGTCTCCTTCCAGTCCTTCTTTGCTTTCCTCGTTAACCTACGCATTATATCTCCAGGGCTGAGTCTTGATCATCGCCTCCTGTATGCGGGTATGCTTGATGGTGGGCGATGGCGTGAACTTGGAGTTACAGGCCCGAAATCGGAGGCGGCGTTGACGTCTGTGGAGTCATGCAAGCACAGAAACTGAAGTGGAAACGGCATCATATTCGTGGTCCCAAGAGCGTGGGTAACTGGGTCAAGGTAGAGGAGACGGTATAGTACTAGAAGGGAAAGTAAGGGAAAGGGTCATTAGTTAATGAAAAGAGACCAAACGCAAGACGAAAGAGACGCGGTGGTGAAACGCGATGGTAACGAGGCGTAATGAACGAAGGTCGGTAAACACAAAGGGAGTCGTATGAGAAGGGAGATGAACAAAGAGGCCGCATTTTACGGGACCGGCCACTTGACGGTAAAAATCAAGTCAGAAAAGTTGAGAAAGCCAAAACAGTGTTCATCATGGTTGCGCCTTCGTTGTAGACGACGAATGCGAGATCCTGAAGCTATCGGTGGAATGGACAAAGGCCGTGTGGCTCGCTGCATCTCAAGCCTGCTGCTGCCCTCGGCTCCCCTCGTAAGTGGATCGTTGGAATTCTACAACCGGGTTGTTGCGCGGATCAAATCGATCTGCAACTCGATACATTGTCCTCGATCGATGGTTCGCACGGTTCCAGCAGTCGTTCAACCAGGCCGCAACTCAATCATCGGCATACCGGTCCATGTCGGCATCTCACTTCTGTCGTCAAACGCTTCATTACACCCAAATTAACGACCGGCGTACTTTTCCTCAGGTCGTTCCATCTTACCTATTCGTTCCACTCGTGCGCTGAGCGCTAGCGCTGAGCTACTATTACCCCAGATATCATCGTCTCCACCCAGAGTACAGGCGCATACAGTGTTTTTGTCAGGCCTACAACCTCCACTTTCTCGTTGCTCGATATCGTGTATCGTTTTCCCTTTTCTCTTCGCATTCCACTCATTCTGCTATCCGGTCGCAACACCAAGATCCCATTTGACAGTTGATGAAAGTGTGCCTACTCAGCCCAATACCTCACAGCCTACAAACTGTCCGAGCACCGCGCGCCCATGCTGATCTGCAAGCGCGTGTTCAAGACCCCGGGTGCGCCTATGCACGGTTTTCGCGAGCATCCCCTGTCTGAATACGAAGGACTTCGAGACGCTCTGTGCGTAATTGACGTGCCCATACCCCCTGCGCTTCACAAATCTCGTCCCCGGTCTTTTCCCCAGCTCTGCGCCTCCACGGATTCGGCCTGAAAGGTCGCCAGGCCGAAGAACACGTTCGAGCGGCCCTTCCGCACGGGCACGACAGGCGAGGCGTCCAACCAACCTCCATGCTGGTATCGCGCGGTCTAACAGCAGAAGGAGCGGTGGCATGATCTCCTTTCCTGATCCTGCGCCGACACACAGCGATGCATCATCCAAGCGCGGGTGCGAGGAAAGGGAGAGGCCACCCTGAGACATCGTTCTCAACACGGCCCCGCCCCAGGGTAGTGTATGGTCCGGTTGTCGCTTAGCCTCTATCGGCCTCGTAAGTTCATATAGCTTCATATGTTAAATGCCAATTCCGCATCATCTCGAGGCCAACCCTTCCCCTTGAATCAAGTATGCACCCAGCCATCGTCAAGCAGGATAGTGTACCCATATCGCTCCAGCGCTGGATGCAAGGAAGGCCCAAGTATCCCGCAATTGCCCAACCTCAAGCTCTGCAAAAGCGACATCGACGCTCCGTACATACCGACCTATTTCGCCCGATCCCCGCCACTAGAAAATATGACGATGGCACCGAGATAATACTCTCATCGCTCGCATGGCTAGTAGCTTCGCCCCGATGCACGGTATCTCGCCCGCTTTTCCGGAGACGCCCTATGTAAGGAACAGAAAAGATGATGATACAGCAAGGCGCAAGGGAAGCGGGTGTTCGTGATCAACATGATCGGTGCGTGGCACTCGGCTATCTCCGTGCCCTTTCCCTTTCTCTTATTCTCAGATAGGTGCCGCGCGAGAATGCCCAGGAATACCTGAAGCACCACGACCTTCACGCTTTCTTTCCTCTCCGTAGGGTCACACCGGTGCACAAATCTCTCGTTTGGTACTTGCTTACTTATTCTGACCTGCGGACCGTGTATCAAGGTATTGTTGGGTTTGATGCTTGTTCCTCTCAAATATCCCGGGGCTGAAGTGCTGACGCCCCTTCTCACCTGCCCCTCATTCAACCAATTCATCACGGCAAATTCGACAGGACCGTCCCTAATCGACCTCATAAACCTCCCAATAGACCAGAAAAAAAACAAGCCTGACCCTCGAACGGAATACGTATCCAATTTTGGTCGCGTGGGACAGTACAGCTAAGGTCGTGCTGGCGCAACTCAAAAGGATCCAGGTACTCCAAGTATCCACTGATATTGTTGGGACTGGCTCTGAACGGTTGTCAACTCAGTCAGGTTGGCCAAAAACAGGTTACGGTACTAGTACATTAGTTTCTCTCTGTAATTTATCTCCCACCATCGCCGGGAACACCTATGTGAATGCACGTCACATCGATAGCCATAATAAATCCCGCAAATGACTTGTCAGAGTGCTCTTGAGAAGGTGCTGTGAGGTGTTGTCGGATTTTCGAGTCAATATTTGCCTCCCGATAATCAAACTCTGCATGAGTTAAAGCCGATTCGGATGACATGTTTGAGAGACGTAAGAAGGTGGCGTGTTTCAAGATGAGGATAACGGCTCCAACAAAGGTTAGACATGGCTTGAAAACCGAAAAAAAAAAGAATACCAAGAATCAAATGATAACCGCCAAGACTGGTGGCGGTAAGCTAGAATAGAGAGGCATCATGAGCGAGGGACAAATGACCGTGATACAAATAGAACACATTTTGAATGGTGGGAAGTGACACAATCTGGTCTACCTTACGAAGAAGTGAGATTTTGGTTGAGCAAACGTACGGAGAAAACTTACAAACTAGAGAACAAAAGGTAAACTTGAACACCATTAGCAGGCTGGAAAGGAGAGTATATACGCACGCGCTAGTTTGCCAGGGATGAGTGTAGTGAATGGATGTTGAGACCGAGAAGTCACGACACCTCGGACTGGTTTCACGTGATTCGCAGTATATACGCGTTTCGGTATTCGATAGTTCGTTTCCCTCAGTTACCTCCATACTACGAGGTTCTGAGGGTAAGTTTCCCGTACCTTTGTTATCCTCCCGCCGTCATTGACACCTTGTGTAGACAGTCTTGGTTCAGGTGATTATATAGTTACCTCCATACTATGAGGTTCTGAGGACAGTCTTGGTTCAGGTTTCTAAAGGTTATGGGCCCATAGCTGCCCGTCCATAATCTCGACGTCCTAGCCAACGAAACTGTTCCTTCAATTACTCATTCCTCACTCCCGCTTCTCTCTCTCTTCCCACTCAGCCGCTGAGTCTTCGACCTCACTATGGCTTCTGGTGGCACTGGCGGAACTGCGCCTGACACGGCCCTCACTGGGGCGACTACCACTACTACCACTGGGGCCACTGGCTCTGGGGCCACTGGCGCTGGAACATCCACCAGTGCTGGAATGGCTACCAATGGGGCAACCGCCACTGGGGCAACCACCACTGGGGCGAGCGCAGCTCCCACCAATCCTGGGGATCACGCTCGCAGCATCTTTGTGAATGGAATGCTCCTCACGGAACGCACCCTCATGCCGGACTCCACTTGGCCCGCCGATCTCATATTGGATAGAAGCAGATCCAACTGGGAAGATTGGAATCTACGCCTAAGCTACGTGGTCGACAGGCAAGCCTTCACAGAATGGTTGGATGGAAGCATTCCATGCCCCGATCCAACCTGTTACGTTCCTTCGGGACGTAGTAATCCGACTTGGATTTGGAACCGGTTTGCCGAGTCTGGGCAGGGGTCCGAGCGAGAGCGAAGTTGATTACGATAACGAGAAGTTGAACGACTTATAGCAGGGAGCGATGAACGATGAAAGGGCACGCGCAATAGAGGGAGCAGAGATAGAGCAAGGGGAAGGAGTTCTTCAAGATATCAAAGCTGCCATCTAAAGGATGGGCAGCGTCCACTACTTATACTACAAGGGGTGGAGCTTTGAAGCCCAGCAACCCTAATACACAGCCACGGTTCCTGATATGCCAAGTAGTCACAAGCCAATCAAAGTCCGTACGAGTCAGCGGTCACATCAGTCACAAATACGGGGCTAATCCGGGCTCAAGCTCATCCGGATTCTTCTGGATTCTTCTAGCAGGTTCTTGGGCAGGTCACGTGCCAGGATCGTGTGACGGCCCGCTTCGATCTTCAGTTCTATGTGTCAAGGAAGCTTGCCTCGATGTGCCTCCACGTGTGCCAATGCTCCTCGGTTCCGGCACCGAACGCGTGGACTTCATCTCCGTCGCAGAACTCTTCGGGCATCTCGCGTCCGTACGCAACACAACCCTTCACACGAGAGGAGCCCAAATATGGAGGATCAACGATCGGGCCTTGCAGGCCTTCATCTTGGAATGCATCTCCAGGATCGACCTTGACTTCGTGCGCAGGCTCGGAACCACGCATGAGGTCTACGAAAAACTCCGCAAGCGCCATGAGCAAATCGGCCTCCACGCCCAAGTTCTCCTCATCAAAGAGGCGCTCAACATACGCTTCCAACATGACACCACCCTCGTCGTTACCGCAAATAGGATCAAGCAGCTGTGGGAACGGATCGTGAAGATGGGAAACTTCGACAATGACAAACTCCTGACCATCCTCCTCATCAACGGGCTGAGCGAGAACTTCCCTCAACTCCAATCCGTCATCAATGGTCTGCTCAATCAGGTCGATTTCTCATCCAACAAAGTCATGGAACGACTCAAGGACGAAGACTCCCTCCAAAATCGACGCACCGAAGACGGTGTCAGTAGCACCGCCCTCGCAGCGACCACCCAGATGAGGAGCACCAACAACGCCAAGCCTGTCTGCTCAAACTGCAAGCGCAACAACCACCAAAGCGACTTCTGCATCCTGCCCAGTGGGAAGATGGCCGGAAAATCTGTCGAAGAAGCACGCACTGCCCAACGCGCCGCATCCGGTAAGCCACCCAGAGGGAACTGCCCCCAGGCAACCACAGCCGCCCCCTCCACCGCTCAAATTGCTCAGGTGACGGGCACTCAACAGAGCACGCCGGTCGGCCAACCCATCATATTCAACGGCCAGGCGTACATGCTCATCCCTCAGCCGCAGACCGCCGCACCCACGAGTGTGGCCCTGACCGCAGTCTCCATGCCCAACTTCAATGTCGAGATGGGTGAGGGCGATCTGATGGAATATAGGGCATTGTTGGCGAGCGAAGACAAACCCCCCTCGACCTCACTCGACTGGGTGGCGTACACGCGCAAGGATAATGAACCTACATTCCACTCCGCCTTTCATCCTCGACACCAGAGCTACGTGCCACATCTCGCTGACGCGTTCCGACTTCAAAACCTTCTCCCCCATTCCAAACCACCCCATTAAAGGCCTTGGCGGCGCTTCAGTCTTTGCCGTCGGTACGGGCACTGTGGACCTGCGCATTGCGAGCGGCCACAAGTTGACCCTCCAGAACGTCCTCTACATTCCTGACGCCACTGTGCGCCTCGTCTCCGTACTGTTGCTCAGCCGTGATGGCGGATACACTTGCCACTTCGATGCGGACACATGTTGGATCACCAACAAAAGCAGCACTGTCATCGCGCGGGGCACGATTTCCCCCCGCCAAAATCTCTATGTCCTTTCCATTCCCCCTTCCGCTTACCATCTGACCGCTCCAAAGCCCATCTGCGCACAGGCGATGTACGCGCAATGCGTCCCTGATGTCAAGACTTGGCATCACCAACTCGGTCACTGCAACATTCGCACCATTATAGACATGGCTCGCTCTGAGGCGATCCAAGGTATGCCTATTGATTTATCATGTGCACCACCTAAATGCGACCACTGTATCGTTGGCAAGCAGACCCGCTCAACCGTTCCGGACGCGCGTGAAGGGGTAAAGGCGGAGAGGCGGTTAGAAAAGGTTTACGTTGATTTGTGCGGCCCGATGCCGACTGTTGAGCTGTAATACTTACTATAAGGCTCATTACGTAGGAATAGGAGTACGATTAGTTATGCTATACACGTAATTCGGAGTATTTAGTCATACGATACACGTACAGAATCCCCTTATGGGATTATTCCGAGTCCACCGGTGATTAGACATTAGGCGACACTGAAAACACGATATTGTGGACACCTCTACTCATCACTTATCTCCAAACGGACATGGGTGGACCATAGAGTATATAAATCCTACTGTAGGAGTGAGTACCTATACACATCTCTCTCCACCCCACCTTGAGCTTCCTCTGCTTCACTCTAAGCCTCGTCTAAGCTCTCTACACAGGTAAGGGTCAACCTGTACACTGCGTGTATTGCTGCGCAACAGGTTATGGGCCCTGCCATAAGTCGCTTTGCACCTTCATTGGCTGCAACAACGGCAGGTTACCTTTTGGTACCTGTAGTGGGGTTGTCGCCTTCATTGGCAGACACTAGTCTCTCCTACTATGGGGAGACTATGCTAGTATGTCGCCTTTAATGGCAGACATTAGTCTCCTTGTAGGGGGAGACTATGCTGGTTTATTTTTCTGTTATTAGTCGCATACAGTGCTGACTATTCTCTACACAGAAACCTATCAACAATGTCGACTCTTACTACCCTTGTCCCCGTCCTTGACGGCAACAACTATCAGATTTGGGCTAAGCAAATGGAGGCTTTCTTGAAGTCTTCTGCGCTGTGGGATATAGTGTCTGGGAGACGCACCTATCCCGCTTACAAGGATAAAGATGCTCTCTCTCCTACGGAGATTGAGGCATACAATGCTTGGGCTACTGATGATGATCGTGCCTTGGGTTTGATCGTGCTGCGCCTTTCACTGGCTATTCAACGCCAGGTTGAAAAATATGCTACTGCTTGCACTGTTTGGGAACATCTCAAGTCCCAGTACGGGGGCGTTAGTGCTGCTAACGTCTACCAGGACTTCAAGCGTGCCATGACTTTTCGTCTGGAATACGCCAAGCACCCTGGCCCCCAGATCGATGAACTGGCTACCATTTACGATCACCTTGCCGCTAATTCTGCGAAAGTACCCGACGGCCTTCAGGCCATGATGCTTCTTTCGAAACTACCAGCCAAATGGGAGTCATCCCTAGTCCCTATCCTTATGTTGGGCACTTCGGCAAAGCATCTTACTCTGACCGACATCCGTACTGCGGCGGTCAACCAGTGGGAAATCGAGCGTTCCAAAGGCCAACCTTCCAATAGGGAGTCGGCCAACAAGTTGTCGGCGGTCAAGCGCAAGCGTAACGACCCCGACTTCCAGCAGCAGCAGCAAGGCTCTTCGGGCCAGCAGAACAGGCAGCGCAGTAATCAACCGCAGCAGCAGCAGCAGCAACAGCAACAGGGAGGGAACCACCGCCAGCGTAGTAAACGCGCTGGCAAGAAGTTCAAAAAGCAACACACGCAAGGACATACTCACATTGCCGATGTTGCGGCGCTCCCAGCGCCCATGTAACGCCACCACAGGGGCGTTAGGTACGACGTGTACCGCGTTAAGTCAACGGGATCGGAAGAGCGCAAGTCGGTTAAGACTCAGTTCGGTGATGCACAAGTATCGCTCGGTTTCCCTGGAACCGAGGACAATAGAAGAAAGGCAGGGCTCAAGCGCAACGGCGAGCGAAAGCGTAGACTCAAGCGCAAAAGCGAGTCGAGGGTCGTTCGTGAGGCAAAGACGATGTGGTATTACACAAGAAGTCAAGTCTACCGTACAAGCTAGGTAGGGCGTGACTTATATACTAATACAGGGTGTTTGTACAGGACAAACACATGGCACGAGCCTGATGTGATCGTACAAGAAGGGGAACAAAGGGAATAGCTTTATGCAGTACCAGGGAATCCCGCGGGACGATGCGTGCCTTAGAAATGGTCAGCGGGCGAAACAGAGCGTAAAACTGGCCATCCTATCGCCGAGGCGCAGGGCGCGGAATGGAAGCTGAGAAGTGCGAGTCATGGGAACGTATCGTAAAAGTACAGTAGTCCGAAGGCGCAAAGTGAGAGACAAGGCAATTCGTAACAGCCCACCTCTACTACTATCGTGCATATCTCGCCTTCTGGGCTCGAGCAGCGCATTTCCTCCGCCCCTCCTGCAAAGAAGCGTGTACCAGGACACTATAAGTCCTTTAACAAGGCTCTGGACGTTACCCAGGCCTTAGAAACTCCTGGTACAGTACAGATGGTGAAGACGCTTGAGCAGTGTCTTGGACAAATGGTCGCAGATTCCCCATGGACCAAGAACCCAAACACCTTCGCGGAAGATTGGGAAATGTCAGACGAGGATGAGAACCTCCCTACAGGCTGCAGTGCGCCCTTTAATTCGCCTCCAGACACTCCTGAACTAACCTTGATCCCTTTAGTCTCGCCTTCTGAGCAAGAGGCACGTAAAGACAAGGGCAAGGAGCCCATCCGCACGGTTGAGCCTATTGAGGAATGCCCAGACAGTCCTACTGCGGTTGAAATAACCAAAATGTGGGAAGGCTTCCATCAAAAGGAGAAAATCCGTGCCCCCTCTCCGGACATTTCTCTGGATTGGGGTAGCGCAGATGAGGACGATTATAATGACCTCGCTAGCGCAGTTGGACAAGATGACTTCACTCCCTATGAGGATGGGTCAGTAACTTTCCCTCCTCCTATTGGCAAATCTGACCACTCTACAGCGCTACTGGAGAAGGTGCCGATTGGCACTTCTAGAAATTGTAGTTACAGTGCGCTTGTAAATAAAGTTGTCAATAGCGCGAATCAATGCGCTCATGGTCTGGATTATGTTTTTTGCTTGAAATGTAAGGGAAAGCGAAGTCAAACAGAGCAGGAACCTATTTGGTTACTTGACTCTGGTGCGTCGGCACATTTTACCAACAATAAACTGGACTTTATAAGTTATACCCCCCTATCACAAAAGCCTATGGTAAAGACTGCAGCCCATGCTCTTTATGTACAAGGCCAAGGCTCAGTCTTACTGAAGCATACTGTAGAACATAAGGGTGTTAAAACAGAGCGTATTACACGCATATACCCCGTTCTTCACATACCACAGATGACAACTAAGCTATTGTCTATGGGGGAGTTTCTTCAACAGGGATTGCGCGTTCAAGGGGATTCGCAGCATATATCTCTATTTTCTAGAGGCAGTACTACGCCTATAATACAAACAAAACCCCTAGCAGACGGTCACACACTCTACTGGCTTGATGCTGAAGTCACGCATGTTAAAGACGTACATGTAGCCCATAGTACCATCTATACTGCTGACTATGACATCTGGCATAGACGTTTAGGACACCCTTCGAAGGAAGTACTACGTCGTGCCAAGGATCACACTAAGGGATTCCCTAAGGACCTTAAATATCCTTCAGAGACACCTATATGTCCTGGTTGCGCTCAAGGGAAAATGCATGCTTCATCGCATAAACCCTCCGATACGCGTGCAAAGAAGCCTTTTGAAAAGATTCATTCCGATCTTAAGAGCTTCCCAGTTGACTCGTACCACAAATACAAATACTTTATTAGTTTCTTTGATGACTTTTCCTCCTATGCATGGGTCGTGCTTCTACGCACTAAAGCGCAGGCCATTAATGCATTCCTACATGCAGTACATTGCTACAATAGGACTCCAATAAGTCGCCTTAATTGGCAGACACCCTATATGAGCTTGCATGGTGAAGCACCTAGTATTTCGCACTTACGAGTGTTTGGATGTGGCGCATATGTGCACATACCAGAAGATCGCAGATCAAACAAACTTGACCCAAAGAGTGAACAAATGATCTATATTGGTCATACTGAGGGCATAAAGGCATATAGATTCATGCGGATCAGCAATAACACGGTGTTCACCAGCACTACTGCTTTATTTGATGAGACTGTTTACCCTAAGTGTGAGACGCAAAGGGTGCGGGGTACAACCCGCGTCAATGAGCCAGTAGACGATCAACCTCCTATGGAGGATGACCAGTCACCTACACAGCCCATTCCAAGTGGTTTTGACGATGATATGCCTACTCATCGTCCCCCTAAACAGAGGCAGAATAGGGAGGATGCGCCAGACCACGACGGCGGTTCAGTGGCACCAGAGGAGCCAGAAGCGCAACCACCTCCGCCTCCTGCGCCAGAACCAGCACTACCACGATGGTCTGCGCGCTTGAGGAAAGTACCTACTCGTCCTGACAACGTCTATGGGGAGGACAGGCACCCCTCACAAATAACAAGAGACGTTGAGCGGAGTAGCAAGTGGAAAGAAATGGTTGGAACACAGCCTGGTCGCTCCAGGACTGATAGTACACCAGGGCAAAGGCAGATTCCAGGAGGATTTCCTGAGGCAAACCCTGACCCTCCACCTGCTGAGAGTGAAGCTCCGCCAGAACCCTCAGAGGATGAAGTAGATGATTTATTGTCACGCCTTGCTCAGGAAGGGGGAGTAAAATTCCTAGATCATCTGCTTGCCAAAGCAGTTCCATCTAATGATCTGGAACCACTAGACACTTCCAATATACGGGAGTGGACCTATAAGGATATAATGCACATGCCTGCAGCGCAACAAAAGGAATGGAAGACTGCTTGTCGCGAGGAACTTGAGGCACTTCGCAGACGTAATGTCTTTGAGCTTGTGAACCCTCCTAAAGGGAGGAAGATCATAAAAAACAGATGGGTCTTTGATCAAAAGACTGATGGTCGCAAGAAAGCCCGGCTTGTTGCCAAAGGCTTTTCTCAGGTTGAAGGCGTCAACTATGACGAAATCTTCTCACCAGTAGTGCGCTTTGAAACTGTCCGGATGATGCTCGCGCTTGCAGCGCTAGAGGATTGGCACATCACTGGACTAGATGTCAAAACTGCCTTCCTATATGGAGAGCTCGATGAAGAGCTATACATGGAACAACCTGAGGGCTTCAAAGCCAAAGGGCAGGAAAATAAAGTACTGCGACTTAAACGCGCCATTTATGGGCTTAAACAAGCTGCTTTAGCATGGTGGAAAGCGCTGGATAAGTCCATGGCTGCGATGGGCTGTAAAAGGCTACTATCTGACTCAGGACTCTTTACCCATAGAGGTAAGAGTGGCACCCTTGTAGTGATCATTGTCTATGTTGATGATGTGATCTTTATGGGATCGGACAAAGCCCTTTTAAATGAGCTTAAGAATAGGTTCATGAAGGCTTGGGAATGTCGTGACTTAGGCGACGCAAAGGAATTCTTGCGTATGCGCATTCAGCGGAAACATGGAAAGATCTTTTTAGATCAAACCGCTTATTTAGAAAAGGTGCTGCAACGCTTTGGACTCACAGATGCGAAAGCAACTACAACTCCACTTCCTGAAGGGTACCAGCCAGTACCTAATGATGCACCAGTCAACCCAAGCGTCAGGAGCAAATACCAGCAAGTTATAGGTTATAGGTTCACTCCTATACATAATGCTTGGGACTCGCCCTGACATCGCCTATGCAGTTGTTAAACTGTCACAGTTCGCTGCAAACCCCTCTGAGGACCATTTGAACAGAGCGCTGTATATCTGCCGCTATTTACTTGGGACTTCCTCATACTCTTTGGTGTATGATGGAAAATCAAATGGAGGCTTAATTGCCTATGCGGACTCTGACTGGGCTTCAAACCCAGATAATAGGCGATCTACTACAGGTTACATGGTTAAACTGGCTAATGGGATATTCAGTTGGAACTCTAGAGCGCAGAAAACAGTCGCGCTGTCTTCTACTGAGGCTGAATATATGTCGCTGTCAGACACTAGCAGACAACTAGTTTGGATTAAGTCGCTCTTTACTGAGCTTGGCATCAAACTAAGCCCTATACCACTCTGCGGTGATAATCAAGGGTCCATCTTTATGGCCTCTAACCCTGTCCAAGAAAAGTGTATCAAGCATATTGATATACGCTACCACTACATAAGAGAGGTAGTAAAGGACAAGAAAATAGAACTATTCTTTATAGATGGTTCAGATAATCCCGCAGACATGTTTACCAAGAACCTTGGGCGTATTAAGTTCGAGAAGTTCAGAAGTCAGTTAGGACTTGAGTTTTATTCGTCCAACTGAGTTTCAAGACTGTAGACTTGGTCTCGAAACAAGCCTGAAAATTCTACATGGAACCAAAATAAAGTCTTCATAGACTTTTCGAGCCATCACAGTTCCTTGTTTAAGGATACTATGGAAGGTATATCGAGCGATGCCTTCGCTTGTCTTCCGCATACATAGATTCTTTCTAGAGAATCGAAACATTTCCAGTCATTGTACCGAAAAAATCGGCCCAATGAACTCAAAAGGTTCATAAAGCTGAAATGGGATGGCGAAGAAGACTCAGTCTCGAAACCTCTCTTGCAGTTCTGGGAAAGACTCCCTTCTAATCATGGCTTGAGTATTAACTCGCCTTATACACTTGCTCAGAGCGCTCAGTAGCTGCACTTAGCAAGGGGGAGTGTTGAGCCGTAATACTTACTATAAGGCTCATTACGTAGGAATAGGAGTACGATTAGTTATGCTATACACGTAATTCGTAGTATTTAGTCATACGATACACGTACAGAATCCCCTTATGGGATTATTCCGAGTCCACCGGTGATTAGACATTAGGCGACACTGAAAACGCGATAGTGTGGACGCCTCTACTCATCACTTATCTCCAAACGGACATGGGTGGACCATAGAGTATATAAATCCTACTGTAGGAGCGAGTACCTATACACATCTCTCTCCACCCCACCTTGAGCTTCCTCTGCTTCACTCTAAGCCTCGTCTAAGCTCTCTACACAGGTAAGGGTCAACCTGTACACTGCGTGTATTGCTGCGCAACACCGACGGCGTCCAAAGCAGGCGCCCTGTATTCCATGAATGTGATTGACGATTTCTTGGGCTATGTCTGGGCCATCCCCCTGAGAACTAAAGCCAAAGCCACAAACACGTTCCAGGATTGGCATCGCGCTGTCACAGCTCAAACAGGAGATAAGCTCAGATCTCTCCTCACTGATAACAGGGAACTCGTCTCCCGGCCGATGGAAGCTTGGTGCAAAGCTGAAGGTGTCGATCACCAACTGACTGCACCCTATACGTCTGCGCAAAACGGACGTGCAGAACGCCTTCATCGAACGCTCCTAAACAAAGGCCGGGCAATGCGCTTCTCATGCAATGCCCCCGCCAATCTTTGGGACGAGTTTGTTAACACCGCCGCCTATTTGACCAACCTGACCACAGCAAGTGCCAATGGGGGGAAAACCCCCTTCCAGATGTGGTTCGGCCACGTACCCTCACTCTCCCACCTACGCGAAATCGGTTGCCGGGCCTACACCCTGACGATGACGCACACTTCGAAATTAGCTCAGCGATCCTTGCCCTGCGTCTTGATCGGCTACACCCCACACGCCAAGGCTTATCAGCTCTGGGACCCCTCTAGCAAACACGTCTTCAACTCCTTCCACGTTTCATTCATCGAACATCTCCATGCGGCCCCGACATCTCTCCTCCCTGGCACCACACTTAACTTATCACCCCCTTCAGAACCAGCCGCATGGGACGCGCCCGGCTACAGCCCCCCTTCCCCATCCCCCACTCCTTCCCCATTTGTCTCCTGTCCTCCTTCTTCCCTTCCGATCGAATCCTCTTCTCCTATCTCCGGCCCTTCTCCCACCTCCTCCCATTCAAGCGCAACCTCGTCTTCCATGCCTTCTCCTTCTTCTGTCTCCGCCCATCTTTCTTCACAAAATCAAATACCGTCTCCAACAACGTCTCCGAACACCACATCACAACGTAATATAGAACTCCCAAATATAACGTCAAATAGTAGATTAGATCACCACCATAGAGAAACCGATACAACATCACACAATAACGCCTTAAACGAACATAATTACTCCCTACCCGAACATGATCGGCCTCCTATTACTGTACCTGTAGATACATTACCAGATCCCTCCCCTTCTTCACGTGCCTCGACCCCTGAATCCATCCCGTCCACGCTCCCAACTCTAACCCCCTCACCCCCCACAACGCCATCTCCCTTCCCCCGTCGATCGTCCCGGATTCCCGTGCCAACGAACCGTGGAACCGATGGTCTTGCGCACAGCTCCCGCTTGTCTGCTGCAATGGCCGACGTCCGTGCATCCGGCGTCCGTCGTCAGGAGGAGAGGAGCAGCAGACGTGCAGACCCCAGCGGTGACAGTGATCACGCCACAGCCTTCATATCCCTATTCTCACCCATGCGTGACTCACATGACTTATTACCAGTTGATGTCCACGCCGGTCATAGCCTCACATCGGTCGACGAAGTCCTTGCCACATTGACTAACGGAAACCTTGAGCCAACAGTTGATCTTGATGACGAACCATCCTGGGCCAAGGCTGTTGCCTCTCCCGAGCGCGAATACTGGATCGCCGGTGGCCGAGATTTCACGTTCAAGCCGGAGCGAGCACGTGAGTCGGCAAGGGTTCGGGATTGGAGACAATGAAGGGCAGAGGGTGACTCTGCGGTAGAATGCTCGAGACAGAAGTGGGTCGCGCGGGCTCACACAGGTGTGCAAAACACGGCTTAGATTTAGGGAAGCTTAGACAAGGACTCTAACTACAATACAGCCTCATCTTTATACTCGTACAGACTATGGTTTTCGTGACTATTTTCTGTATATACGAGGCCGCGTAAGTGCAGACCTCGGGGACGCGTAAGTGCAGTCCACTGGCAATCACGAGACGAAACGAACCTTTCTCGAAACTTCTACTCACGTGCGCGTCACATGTCACGTGATCGTGACATAGCCCCCTCTCTTGCCGGAGGCGCCTCGCCTCCTACCGTGTGTCGGCGCGTAGGTGGCACTGCCGCATATGGCTCGTAACGCGGTGCGATGATCCGTCTGGTGCATGGAGTGTTAGAATGGGGGTGATAGGTCGGGACGTAGCAGCGCGTCCCCCGCTGACAGAAAGCGTGAGGGCGCGGACAATCACGCGAGGCGTGAAGTCCTTCGCAAAACGCGCAGCGAGCGTCGCGGGGTTCTTCGTCGTGGAGCAGTGGGAACGGGAGTGGTGGTGGCTGAGGGGGTGCTGACTGGACAGTGACAGGAGGACGCGGTGGGACCAGCCTCGGAGCTACACCGTCGAGGGAGTCGAGATGAGCACGATACCTGCGATCGTTAGCGAGTGGGTCGTGCATGTGGTATAGGTCGAGGCTGACGGGCAGCGGCTGTGGGAGAAAAGGATACATCCTTGACGTAATGTTCGATTCACGTAGTCTCTTGTCTATCCCCTCCGCTTCCGCTAACCAGTCGTTCCACGCGTTATCGAGCTCTCGCATACGCGTGAAGAGCTCGTGTTTGCGCCGCGTTGACCACCTAAAACGGTGCACCTCAGCACACACTCCCGGGTCTGCGACGTAAGCGATCGCGCGATCGACCTCCCCACGGGCAGGGTGAGTCTCCGAGAACAGCGCGAAGGAATGCGCTGGCATCTCGCCGGCTTCGACGCGAGCGGGGCGCGGGATGGCGTAAAGCACCTTGTAGTACTGAGGCTTTCCTCGGCCTTCTGTTCCCAACGCCACCGGCTGATCCCGTTGATTGATCGCGAACCGAATAAACGGTGCGGGTCCGCGCGTCCCGTCTTCGAATAAGATGTCGAAGGCGTATGGTTCGGTGGCGCGAGCGATCTTCCATCCCGGGCCCGGGTGTTCGGGACGCTCTTCGACAGGCTGAGGCGGAGGGGGAACAAATGCCCCCTCGAAGGGGTCCCGTTCCAGTTCCGGGCTGTCAGATAACTCGATCGGATCCTCTACACTCCCTCGTACCGGGGGCCCGATGCGTTCGATGACTAATTCTTCACGAACCGGACTGATTGCACGTTCTTCAGGGATCGGCGGTGGGACATCGTCTGGGTAGCGTCCCAAGAGTCTCGCGTCTTCAGACGCGATCCGTTCCCGAGCTTCCCGGCGCAGTCTTTCGCGCCGATTTGCGCGGGCCCTAGAGTGTCGTCTGCGACTGACGTCCGAGTCGCGGTATGTGAATGTACCGACTGAGTCATCCCGCGTGGTCGGGCTGTCGGCGCGCGGGTCGTGATCGAGGGGTAGCTTTGCCCATGCTTCGACACGGCTAAAGATATCTTCTCGAATTTCGCGAGGTAGTTCAGCATCCGGTACTAGATAGTGCTGAGGCGGGTGACGAGGAGGAGAGACGAGAGGCTCAGACAAAGCACGAGGAGGTCCCGAAACGTCGCGATGAGGGCGTGGCACGAGGACTCTGTCGTCGCGATCCATGAGAGCGATGTTAGCAATCTGTAGGGGTCGGCGGTTGCGTGCTTTATACTCGCGTATCAGCTCTTCGGCGTGTACATCACTCGCGTTCTCCCAGCTGTCGTAGGCGTCTGCGTACCCCCTCCAGTGGATCAGATATTGCAGCGTCTTCTTCTTGCCTGTTTTGCGCTCGCCCCGGATTTCCTCCACTTCCCATTCTTCTTCTCCGTCTATAATGTCCGGTGGTGGCTCTTCGAAATTCGGTCCGAACATTCTGGTTTCTCTGTATGGCGTCAAGAGTGCGGCGTGGAAGACATTGTGAATCTTCCATTGCGGGGGTAGAACTAATCGATAAGAGGTTTTTGAAACGGCTTGCGCCACCATGAACGGCCCATATCTTCTCGGAGCCAATTTAGCTGTAGGATGAGTGGTTCGCAGGTTTGTGGCTTCCAACCAGACCTTCTGCCCTACTGCATAAGGCTCGTGCTTCGACTCATTTACCCAACCTTCTTGTGTCGCTTTCATGGACGATGCCGCGATTTGCCTTGTTTCCCTGAGCTGTTCGAGACGTGCAATGGCTTCCTTTGATCTCGTGCGACTATCGGTAGGCTGATGCACTCGGGGCACAAACCCATGAAGCAGGTCGAAAGGGGACTTCTTCGTTGTCTCCGATTTCCAGGCATTTAGAGCATACTGAGCCACTGGCAACCAGACCGCCCAATCATCTTTGTGGTTTCCGAAGATCCGCAGATACTGTTCAATACGCTGATTTGTCCTTTCTGACTGACCGTCTGTCTGTGGATGGTAAGCCGTACTGATATTTTGTTCGATTTTGAGCTTCGCGGTAAGTTCACGAAACACCGTGGCCATAAAGCGCGGGTCTCGATCCGAGACAATTCGATGCGGTAACCCGTAGAACGGTAGCACACGTTCCATATACAATGCTGCTACCCCTATCGCGGTTATCGATTCCGTACAGGGCAGGAAGATGCTGGCTTTTGTACATCCTTGATCCGTGATGGTCAGGATCGTGTCGTATCCCTTCGAGACTGGCAATTTCGTTATGAAATCGAGCGCTATGGTCTGGAATGGCAATTGTTCGTCTTCGTGCGTTATCGGATAGACCGGTATTTTGGGTCGTCCAGGCATGTTCTTGTTTGCCTGGCAAAGTCTGCAGCCGTTCACGAAGTCCGTTACTTCGCTTTTCATGGCGGGCCACCAGTAGTGTGGTTGGATCGCTTCGAGCGTTTTCGTAATTCCGGGATGTCCTGCCGAGATCGACGAGTGAAACAAGGAGATTACCCCCCTCTTAAGAGGTAAGTCGTCCACGACTACCAGACGCGACCCGCGGAAGAAGAGTCCGTCGGTCTCCGTAACCAGGCCGCGCGACAATAGCGTGAGTAGGGCGGACCGGTGAAGGGGGTGCGCCGCGCGCAGTCGGTCATCGAGCGTGGAGGAGTGCAAGGCAGTGATAAAAAGAGAGGGCGGGAGCACCAAGACATTATCGTTATCAGTGGTCGAGGCGGAGGTCGAGACGAGTCCTGGATGTCTAGAGAGAGCATCGGCTTGCATAAGTACTCCCGGACGATGGACCAGACGGAGGTCGTAGTCTGCCAAGATATTAACGAGACGGGCAACGCGACGATTGATGCGCTGCGGATGACGGTAGTGCAGCAGGTTCGCATGGTCAGTAAAGGCGGTGACGGGGTGTTGAGCCCCGACTAAAAGATGTCGCCAATGTTCAAGACCGCGTACGAGTCCCAGGAATTCGCGATCATACACGTCGTAATTTCGTTCTGCTGCATTGAACGACTGAGAGAAGTAGCCGACGACCTGTGGCTTATTTCGTGGATCTCGCTGGGTTAACATCGCCCCCAACGCTTCCGCAGAGGCATCCGTTTGTATTTCGTATGGTTTTGTCGGGTCCGGCTGACACAGCGCCGGACGACTAGTCGCGATATCCAGCAACCTTCCTAACGCTTTGGTACAGTCCGCGGTCCATAGAAAAGGGGCGTCCTTTTTGAGTAGAGCGTTGAGAGGTCGCGCGATCGAAGCGAAGTTTGGAATAAAAGGTCGTTGATAATTTAGGACCCCTAGCGTGCTTCGCACCTGTCGTACCGTATGGAGTCGCCGTGGCCAATCGCGGAGTCCACTGACCTTGTCGGCACCCATGCGAATAATGCCACGGGAAATGGTCATGCCGAGATAGTCGATTTCGTTTACTTCGAAGACGCACTTCGCGAGTTTTAAGAAGTAGCTTTCTCGTTGAAGATAGTCTAAGACGGCGGACACGATCTCTCTGTGCCGGTCTAGGTCTTGCGTTGTTGCTATCAGTATGTCGTCCATATATACGAAAAGCTCTCCGGGATAGCGGTTAAGAAGAGGTCGAAGCATGCGATTCATTGCTCGTGAGAAGGTTGAGGGAGAGTTTGTCATACCGAAGTACATCACCAGCGGTTCGAACGCTCCTACGGGGGTTTTGAACGCGGCCTTCCACTGATCGCCGTCTTGGATCAGGATATTGTTATATCCTTCTTTTATGTCGAACTTGGTAAAAAGACTTTTGTCGCCCAACGATGTAATGATGGATTCGATTAGTGGTAACGGATATTCGTCTCGTACTGTCCACGCGTTGAGTTCTTTGTAGTCCTGTACGGGCCGGAGCGAAGCATCCTTTTTTTTGATAAAGAACATGGGTGATGCATACGGCGATTTTGATTCGCGGATATAGCCTTTTCTTAACTGTTCGGCCAACCAATCGCGCAAGTACTTCAATTCCGAGACGTTCATAGGGTACACTTTACTGCTAAGGTGATCGGGCGCTCCTTCTTTTAGGTTTATGGCATGATCATCGATTCGAGACGGTGGGAACCTTTTTGCGGCTTCCTCCGAGAAGACAGTGGCGTAGGCTTCATATTGCTCGGGTAATTCCGTCGTCTTTTTTACGCCCGCCGCTATGGCCATTTTCTGGGCCACTGTTTCGTTAATCTTCTCTCCTCCTTGAGAGACAGTCATTGGTCCCCCGTCGTAGGTTCCATGAGCCCAGTTGATGGAAGGAGATCGTAGTTTGAACCAAGGTAGTCCCAAGATAGCCCTACAGGAGCCGAGATCTGTGACAAGGAAATCCAGGACGTCGCGATGTTCCCCATCGATAAGGGTTGAGTCTACATCGCTCTTGTATCGCGCCATCAGTATTGACCGTTCCGTCCGCATTGCGAACATCGATCTGGTCGATCTTCTCCTTGACGAAGCCTAGCAGCCGGGCTGCACCGCGATCAATGAAGTTCCCACTGGCCCCCGTATCAAGCAAGACGAGCAATTTTTGGTTCGTTCCGACGACGTCTGCCGTTACGGTGATCGAGGATGAGGTGACGCTTTTCATGACATTGATCTGATTGATGGCTAGCACGTCGTCGTCTCCAGTGTCGAGTAATAGAGCAGAGATGAATTCTTGTCTCTCAGCGGACGACATATTCATGACCGCGAGTTTTGCTGTCTCCATCGATACGCCGGCTGGTTCCGACGGCTCCGGAGGCGTTTCCAACTTCTGGACGTTGGTAATTCTTTGCGGTGAAGATCCCTGGCGCTTCTTTGGGCAATTGTTCGACATGTGTCCCTGCGCCATGCAACGAAAGCAACGCCCTTCTTTTTGGCACTTGAGTTTCTCCTCGGGGGTTCGCTTAGTCTGCCACGCTGGTTTCTGAGACGTCTGGACGTTATCCACGTCCATCGGAACTACTTGGTCGTTGTGTGGGCGTGGGGCTTGAGTCGATTTTGTTGGCCCCAGTTTCTGAGTATCCGTCTTTCCGCGACTGAGGTTGGCGATGGCGTTTGAAATGGCCTGGTACCGCTGCGCTTCTTCGCGCGCCGCGTCTCGCCATTCCGACATCTTTTTGGGCATAGCTGGTCGTCGAAGGCACGCAACGAGCAAGCCTTTCTTCAACCCACGCTTGAAGAATTCGATCGTGCCATTGGCATCGATGTCCCATCCAGCGGCAGCGGATAACTGATCGAACGTGGCGATGTACGAATCCACGTCGTCGCCTGTCATAGTGAGCGTGGTGAGCTTTTGTAGAGCATTCTGTTCGCTGAGAGTGTCTGTCCAGGCGTTCTTGAAACTAATCTCGAAAGCGTTCCAGAGTGCTTCGTCTTTCTCGTCCAGCTTCGGGACGTGAGTAGTTACACTGTCATCGAGCTCCTTGCTGATCCGATCGGCCCAGTCGTCCACCTTAGGCCCGCGAATGTACGATAGGGCGAGGCTGACGCGACTGTACGGCAAGACCATGAGTTCGTGAGCGCGATTGATCCTACGATATTGGTGGAATTCTCGGAGGAATTGGAGACTCTTCGCTCTTTCTCCCGAGAATTCTTTCGGTGCTTGTCCTTTCAAGGAACCGGTTGATGGTGGCGTAGCCATAGGCGCGGGTGGTTTAGCGGGTGGTAGAGAGACGTAGGTAGGAGGTGTCAGAGGTGGTAACGCGGGTCGGGGTACGCTCGTTCGCTTTTTCTGTTTTGTCGATGTGTCTGACGAACTGTCGTTTACAGCTTCGACGGGGTTATTCCTCCAGACGTTAGGATCAACAGTCGTAGTCCCTGATAGTTGTAATCCCCACAATCGGGGTTCGTCGATGACGTTGGCGTTATGCGTATACCAACCGTTTTCGTGCGGGTAAACTTCGTACCAGCGGTCTTCCGACTCAAAGTATTCGACGTCGATGGCCTGATTGTTGGCTGCGACGATTCTGTATCCCCTGGATGGTTCCCAGAAGCTACCGACACCAGCAAGATTGTCGATGTTCGGGCGTGTTCGACGTACTACGACGCGACGTTCGGCAAGATCACTTTCGTCTTGTGCGGGCTCGATGTATGCTCTTTCAGCAGACGGTGTTGGCGTGTACAAGGTAATTGTATCAGCCAGACTGTTCGTTTGTTCGATAGGCCACGCAACGAGCGTGGGGTCGTTAGGTGGTCTAAGCTTGTTTCACGTTCAAGCCGGAGCGAGCACGTGAGTCGGCAAGGGTTCGGGATCGGAGACAATGAAGGGCAGAGGGTGACTCTGCGGTAGAATGCTCGAGACAGAAGTGGGTCGCGCGGGCTCACACAGGTGTGCAAAACACGGCTTAGATTTAGGGAAGCTTAGACAAGGACTCTAACTACGATACAGCCTCATCTTTATACTCGTACAGACTATGGTTTTCGTGACTATTTTCTGTATATACGAGGCCGCGTAAGTGCAGACCTCGGGGACGCGTAAGTGCAGTCCGCTGGCAATCACGAGACGAAACGAAACCTTTCTCGAAACTTCTACTCACGTGCGCGTCACATGTCACGTGATCGTGACACGAGAGGAGCTCAAAAGTTTGGAGGACTTGAACGTCTTCGTCCTCATCCCCCGCAGTGAAGTACCACGAAACCAGCGCCCACTCAAGGGTAAGCTCGTCTGCAAGCGTAAGCGCGACGATGCTGGCAACATTGTGCGATACAAGGTTCGCTATGTGGCAAAAGGGTATGCTCAGCAGTATGGAATCGACTACGACAAGACAACTGCACCCACAGCCCGCTTAGAGTCCTTCCGAGTGCTCCTCCACATCGCAGCGACCCTAGACTGGGATCTCAGGCAGTTCGACATCAAGACTGCATTCCTCCATGGGATCCTACCAGAAGATGAGACCATGTATATGGAGCAGCCGGAGGGGTTCGAGGAAGTGGGGAAAGAGGACTGGGTGATGAAACTAATGAAGAGTATATATGGCATGAAGCAGGCGAGTAGAATCTGGAACAAAACACTCAACGCCGCCATCGTAGGTTGGGGTTTCGAGCGACTGGCATGCGAATGGTGCGTGTATAGGCGACAATCTGAGACAGGGACCATCATCTTTGTGGTACACATCAACGACATCCTCGCAACAGCATCATCCCCAAGCGAAATAGAACGCTTCAAGGCTGAGTTGACCTCCAAATGGGAGATCTCCGACCTGGGCGATCCAAAATACGCCTTGGGAATAGGCATCACACGCGATCACGCCAAGCGTACTATCTCAATATCCCAAACAGCTCTGATAGATCGTGTGGTGGAAGAATTCAGTCAAGCTACCACTCACGCAGTCGACACTCCCATGGTCGCCGGTTTGCAACTACAACGGCCTGATCCCACAGCTCTGGTGTCGTCAGAAGTCAACGACTGGATATCTCGCACCCCGTATCGCTCGTTGGTCGGCAGTCTGATGTACATCGCTGTCGCCACCCGCCCAGACATCTCCTATGCAGTGGGCCGCCTATCGTCCTTCTGTAATTGCTACCGTCTAGAACACTGGTCAGCCGCCATACGCGTCCTCCGCTACCTCAAGGCGACTCGAACTATGTGCCTAAATCTTGGCGGTACTAATCAGCTAAAGTTGCTTGGGTACTCGGACTCGGACTACGCGAACTGTGTGGAGACCAGTCGATCCATTGGAGGCTACTGCTTCACACTTGGGTCGGGCATGATCTCTTGGAGCTCTCGAAAACAACAGACTGTCGCGGATTCCTCATGCTATGCTGAGTACATAGCACTGCACGAAGCATCGCACGAAGCCATCTTCCTCTGACAATTACTTGATGGGCTGAAGTTGCTACCTACTGGTCCCTCACCCTCTACTGCGATAACGATGCCGCATCCGGGCTTGCAGAAGATCACGTCTGGCACTCGCGCACCAAACACATTCGGGTCAAGCATCACTACATCCGCGAGCAAGTCCTAGGCGGCGAGCTATCCGTGCAACGCATCAAGTCGAAGGACAACACTGCCGATGTTCTTACAAAACCCTTGGGTCGAGTCGACTTCCTTCGCTTGCGCCAGTACCTGGGACTCAGCATTGAAGAGATACCCACGTGAGGATAAGGAGGAGTTGACACACGTTGACGCGTGCCCCTGTCTCTCGCGACTGTCTTCCCTTTCTTTTGACGCTTTCCTTTTTTTTGGACACCTTCTTCCTCCATTCAGACGCGAGTATCTTATACCTATTTACAAACAATCATCCAGTACCTACATGTCGAGGAGGAGTGTTGAGACCGAGAAGTCACGACACCTCGGACTGGTTTCACGTGATTCGCAGTATATACGCATTTCAGTATTCAATAGTTCGTTTCCCTCAGTTACCTCCATACTACGAGGTTCTGAGGGTAAGTTTCCCATACCTTTGTTATCCTCCCGCCATCATTGACACCTTGTGTAGACAGTCTTGGTTCAGGTGATTATATAGTTACCTCCATACTACGAGGTTCTGAGGACAGTCTTGGTTCAGGTTTCTAAAATGGAGAATCAAAACCACATGATCAACAGGCAAAGACGCAAACAGCAACTCACGTCCTGGAGAGCAGGGACAGACGTCGTTAGCGGGCTTGGGACGGAGAAGTATAGAAGCCATTCACTTCCTGGAGAGCCGAGGATAGGCCGCATTAGCAGACTTAAATCGCAGCAAGCCACAACAAATACTCACAGGCTGTACAACAAAGGACAGATGCCGTCAGAAAGCTTGGAACGTAGTAAGCTTCGGGGGCCCACTCACGTCCTGGAGAGTCGAGAACAGGCGTCATCAGCACGCTTCAAATGAAGTGAGCCGCAGCAGCCACTCACATCCTGGAGAGCCAGGGACAGACATCGTCAGCACACTTGAAACATAGCTAATCACAGGGGCCACTGACCAACTAGAGAGCAGAGGACAGGTGTTGTTAGATGGTTTGGAATGCAGCGAGCTATGGGACTCACATCCTGGAAAGACGTATACAGGTGTCGTCAGCAGGCTTAAAGCACAGTAAACCTCGCCAGCCACTCACATACTGGAGAGCCAAGGATAGGAGTCGTCAAAAGGTTTGAAACACCGCGAGCGATGGCAGCCACTCACATCCTGGAGAGCCAAGGACGGGCATCTTCAGCAGACTTGAAACGCAGCGACCCATGATAGGCACTCACATACTGGAGTGTCGAGTACATGCATCGTCAGCAGCTTCAAACGCAGCAAACGTCAGCAGCAACTCACATGCTGGGCAGCCGAGGACAGGCGTCATCAGTACGCTCGAAACACAGTGAGCCACGGCAGCCACTCACAGGCTAGAGATTCGAGGATAAGTGCCATCAGAAAACTTTAAACGCAGTGAGTTACGGTAGTCACCTACATCCTGGAGAGCCAGGGACAGTCGTCGTCAGCACGTTTGAACCGCTGCAAGTCACGGGAGCCACTCACCAACTGGACACCAAGGACAAGGGTTGTCAGCGAGCTTGAGACGCCGTGAGCTACGCTAGCCACTCACATCCTGGAAAGCGGGAGACAGGCGCCGTCAGGTTTCAAACGCAACAAACCTCGGCAGCCACTCACATACTGGAGAACCGAGGACAGGATCGTCAGCGTGTTTAAAACAAAGAGAACCACTGCAGCCATTCACTTCCTGGACAGCCGGATACACATGTTGTCAGTAGGCTTGAAACGCAGCAAGCTACAGTGGTCACTCACTTCCTGGAGAGCCAAGGACAGACGTCGTCAGCAACCTTGACATACAACGAATCTCGGCAGCAACTCACATACTGGAGGGCCGAGGACAGACATCGTTACGAAGCTAAAAATGCGGCAAACTACAGCAGTCACTCACGTCCTGGACAGCCAATGACAGGTATCATCAGCGAGCTTTAAACGTAGTGAGGCACGGAAGCCGCTCACAAACTGTAGAACAGAGAGCCAGTATGCCCAGGTCAGTCAATCGACTCAATCCCAAAACCGTAAGTAAGAGCTACTCACGAACTAAGAGTTGGATGGCACCAAGCATCATGAGTCATGTACCACAAACCAAGGCCATCAGCACTTGCCCAGATGTACGGAAACGGGATAAGACATTCCCGGACTATATCTTGATCTTTGACACCAACGCCAGTACAGGAACGGACACTGGGACGCTTGTTGTTATTGTCGCTCCGCCTCTTCAATTGGCGCACTCACCGGTTCAAAGCTGTTTTAACACACAATCGAAATTATCCCTCTGCACGGCTAAAAGCATCAATGTGACGATATCCCGACTCAATACTGCCGCCGTCTTTTCAATAAGATCATTGCAGCGCGCATTTTGCCTGTGCATTTCTATCAAAGAACCTCAGCATGTAACCTTTCCATTTGACACTGAACCCACTTTCTAGCCGCACAAACCCGATGTCTTTACCAAGCGGATCTAGGTAGTACTCTTTAAATTGTTGCTCCGCCACCTCCGATACATTGCGATTCGGGTGTTCATTTGGGTAATCGGTCACGTGCATTGCGACATTGCGCAAAAATTGGTCATACTTGGTAAAGACCGCAATGAGCGGAACTCGAAGTGAAGTGTTAAATACAGTCGCGAATATTTGTAACGACGTACCATTCTGGTCAGGGCAGACGTCCCTGAAAAATTTGAGATCGAGGACTGGTCGTTGGTTGTCCATTGGGACACAGTACCTCAAAATATGACCGTCAGTTATCATAATGTGAACACCAGAGAGTCCAAACCATATTGCATGCAATCTGTCTCTCAGTCGGGTTTCACCGCACTTGCGTTGAATGAACTCTTGCAAAATCTCGAGTTCCTCCGTGCTACCCGACTCAATTCCACGAGAGTCGTGAAAGATATAACCCTTATAATTGGAGAACACAAGTTGGTCGTCGATGCTGTGCTCGCCTCGCTGGCTCCAAATTTAGAGGCGACAGAAGAGAAGTACTATTGTCACTAACATCCATGGACGGGTCGAGTGTAACCTGATTGGCGGTGAGATTAAATTCGCAGACGAAAAGGGTAGACTACGTACTTCCTCCTGTCCTCGGCGAATTACAGGGCTGTCCGTGGTCTCACAGACTCTTTGTAGGATCGATGTTTTCCCCGCATTTGCCCTTCCTATTATGAGGACTCGGAACTGGATGCTTGGGATTTGACGATTGGGTTGTTGGGCATCAACTGGCGCGGCGGTGTTTGGGAGGGTGTCTTGAGAGCCAAGAATGCGAGGGCCGCCCGCTAACTATAGGAGGAAATTTTTAATGGCTCTCTGGAGCCAGAGAACCAAAGACTCACGGATTTGGATTTCCCACACACAAAGGTCACGGTAACGCGACGATCGCTATCTGTGGAGACGCTAATTAGCACGACGTGAACTGTATTGGGAGAAAGACATCATCACCTTCCAGACGGACAACTTTGTCGTCTCCAAACTCGTCTGGCTTGAACTTGACCGAAACGACAGCAACCTTCATTTTGAAAAGTGCTCGCTGGATGGTCAATGTGGCACTGGTGTGGGTCCTAACATAGCTGTGTAAAATAAATTAGCATTAGACGGTGAGAGCAAACACGATTAACGACACGAACATGTCGAGGTCCCAATGAACAAGAACGCCGCTCTTGAATTTGTTAGACTTGTGTTTGATACCGGCGTCGTCCTTGAACACGAGCTCGAGGTCGGATGTAGGACGTGTTTTGATAAAATCGACAGATATTTCTACGCGACTATATCAGCTTTGCCCAGACGCAATGGTAGGTCCTATATACCTTTCAAATGAATATCAGTTGCAGATCGTGAATTCGATTCCATCCCAAGATATGATGAATCTGGTTTTTGAGCTTGGGTGCTGAGTAAAGAACTCTGACGAAGAAAGGATATATGAGCAATAGATGCAGGTAGATAAACGCAGGAAGGCCGCTGTCACGAAAGTGTGAAAATAGCCGTGTCGATGATGAGCGCGTTGTCACAATAGAGCCCGGGCCGTTGCCGATTCTGTTCTTCCCTCCTCGTCTGCCTGGAACCGCCAACTTCCTGCAACTCTCTGGTAACACGGGATGGTTGACCACGCCGATTGGTTCGACTTGTGGCCGTCACTGTTGGCCAAGCGGTTGGCATTTCTCTCAAAAATCCAACCTTTCTCATCTCAAGTCTCCCTCTTGATTACACCAAATCCGAGTTATCAGCTCGACAACAACTCCCTCAATCAACCTTGTGACCTCTCAACGACACATTGAAGACAAACCAGGCCTGCCCTTCAAATCAAGTAAGCACTCAATTATCTTTGTTTCGGTCTATCTCAGATCTCGAAAGGATAGGTGGCTGCTCGCCCGATCTCAGGACCAGTAACGAGAAGAGCTCACCATCCCCACCATCTTACTCGCCGTCGAGTCGCCGACCTGCCCCCTGATCCGCTCCGCCCAGTCTCCGCCGCGTGATTCCCATCACGAAGACGCGACGATGGCCCACTGAGCCCAGACTCTCGTCGCTCACGTAGCTAACGACTTCCCGGCCGTCGCCATGTGTGCCACCCGTCGCGTTGGAGCCGGCATCTTCCAGGAACAGCAAGACGGCGGAGCAGCTGTAGCAGCTCTACGGACGTTTTGCTCGTGCCTGATGCGCACGACCCGGCTGGGTGCCGCAGTTAGCCGGTCTAGGAGGGCGTGCGCGGGCGCGAGGCAGAGAGCAGGCCGATTCGGTTCGCGCTCAACGAGATCAGTACGTGCCTTCCGGCCCCTTCTCTTTTGAACTCTCGGGGTAGACCTGGTGCCGCGCGAGGATGCACATGCCTGGCTGAAGTTCCTCCCGTCCCATGACCCTAACGTTACGCTCCCGCTCCCCGGCCCGGTACCAGCGCACGAATCACCTTTGGCACTGTTAGATCAGCTTATGGTGGTGCAGTACGGTATCCTCTGTCGATGCGATCTACTTGTTTTCCACCAGAAATGCCAGTGTGTATGTTTTCCTGATACCTACTCATTCGTGAATTCGATCATTGTACTTGGCCAATAGTGCGGCTCTTCTCAGATTGAAGAGGATCGAAACGCATGATTGGGAAGAGTTTAAACCAGCTGATGAGTTGCTGAATGCGCATCGTGAATATGTTATGTACACGGTGGGAGTAACGTGATGTATATGAGCTTTACGACGGGACTATAGACAGCCATAATGCGAGGATATCGGGTAGCGATCGTGCGGGATCAACAAAGAGTGGCCGCCTGGATAGAGACCCACGCCCTTCTATCCAAAGAAAAAATGTCAAAGTCGTAATGAGTGGCGAAGGGATGAGAGATAAAACTGGCAAACATATGCGCAAAGGAAACATACAAAAAAAAAGAAGAAAAACGAGCATACATGAATTTAGTTCACACGTACCCACTCCCCGCTAAAGTTCCCAGTGAAGGAAACACGATCCAACGCAATGTTGATCCCAGCGGAGGCCGTGTACATACCACGAGACGCGATGGGTCTTCTTCTGCCTTGGGAGCCTCGGTCGCTAGAGTGGCCCGCAGGCGCAGCGTGCGAAGCGCCTGCACGTCCGGTAATAGCGAGACCTAGTACCGCTTAGTCAGTGTCAAATGGTGGGAGGCAGCCAGGCATACCTCATCGAAAGTGCCCCCGAGACAGCTCGAGTACCTCTAGCCCCGCGCCCCTGTTCGCCCGCGCGCACGTATGTCTACATTGGGCGCGAGCATGAGTCCGAGCTCTTTCCGTGTGCTGCAAAGCGCGCCAAACAGAGCCGCCGGGCGCAGGCCATCGTACAGCGTGCTTGCGATGCGTAGCGTCAGGCGGCACAGCGGATGGCTGGAACCGAGCGTGGCCGCGAGGCCGGGGCTACTGTCGAGTACGACAAGGTGCGACGCG
Organism: Lactarius hatsudake; assembly: GCA_024734325.1. Taxonomy (NCBI): domain Eukaryota; kingdom Fungi; phylum Basidiomycota; class Agaricomycetes; order Russulales; family Russulaceae; genus Lactarius; species Lactarius hatsudake. The sequence continues at coordinate 681,279 of JANSJP010000012.1, forward strand.
GCATTGGATGGGACGACGTGCGCTGCAGCGGGAACGCCGGCGAGGTGGGGGAGCACGAGGTGGGTAATGCGTGCGCTGGCGGACACAGCGAGAAAGTTTTTGAAGAGCGTGTAGGTGCACGCAGCACAAGCGTTGTCACGAGCGCCGCGAGGTGCGGCGCGCCAGCTAGCTGCGCGACGCGTGCGTCGGCATCGTCAGCGGAGAGCTCGAGCGTACGGTTGAGCGCGAGTTGCACGGGGGCGCTGAAGCGCTTCGAGACGCGAGAAATTGGTGCAGGCCATGTCCAGCTCGGAAATGATGCTGGCGCGTCGTACAAGGCCGCTGGGAGGACAGATGGCAAGTAGCTAGGAGACCGGGACCACGGAGATGTGGGATATAGTACCCTTGGAGGAGGACCGTCCCCGTCCCCGATGGGAGTGCAACAAAGAAGCAATGGTGGTCATTCACCGGTGCAGGGATGGAATATCGAGATGGATGTCGAAGAGATCGTGGATGGTGAGTTCATGAGAATGGCGTGGCCTTGATATCGAGGTTTTGAGAATGCTTGAACCTGTGCAGAAAATAAGGCTGGGAGCAAGACTGCCAAAACGGAGTCGCTTTCGTACGTTCTCTAATTGTCGGAAAGACCTGGTGACGTACCTCCTAGCTATATCCCCGGTGTAGTGGAGCACCCCGTTATGGACGTCTTTCCTGCGTTTGCCCATCCTGTAATAAGGACAGTCCTTATTATAGGACGGGCAAACGGACTCAGATTCGAGTAAAGAACGACGGAAGCAAGAGTTGTTGATCGATTTGATCCCGTCCTCGATCGATGATGATTCACACGATCGATCGGGTTGCATTTTCCACTTTTGACCCGAGACTCATGAGCGACAGAGCTGTTGTGTGTTCCTACACAGCTTCATTCATGACGACATCCTGGCACTGTCAACTCACGTCTCTTGTCCTCGACGCCCGGTGACATATGGTAGTCGATTATGCTGTTTGGCTCGACTTGTGGTCACCAGCGTTCTCTTGAATACCCGTGCGTCGACGTCACTCCAACCCCTTTTCACATTTGCACCACTTCGTCATGAAAAGAAAACAGTCAATTCGACAATATCTCCCTCTCAACCTTGGAACCCTCATAAAAGCGATCAATCCTACCGTTCAGGTGAAGTATGCACTCAACTTTCGTCACTCGGGACAACGCGGCTAGCAATTGGGTCAGCGCGCATCTGCCTCATCCCAAAGTCTGCAACGCAAATACTCCTTACGTCTGCCGTCCATCCCCATCCATCTTCTTCGCCGACCTTGCCACCACCCGATCCGTTCCGCCCGGTCGGACCCACGTCACGAAGACGTGGAGATCACGTCTGGGCTGACGCTGTCGTCGCTCACGTGGCCAACAATCGTCCGCTGTCATGCGCGACAACCTGGTCCGCTATGTCGGAACAAGTTTCTAACGGGAGCGGGAGGACGAAAGAGCAGTCTCAGGTGTCGACGGGGCCGACATTGTGCTGCTCGTGCTTGATGCGGGGCCGTGCCAACTGGTCGGAGAGAAGTGTGCGCAGGTGCAACGCCCAGCGTTCATGTTCGTGCTCAAAATGACCAGTGCGTAGCTGTCTGTTTCTATCCTCCTACCTTCTCCGAAAAAAATTGGATAGACGACACCGATGAAGCAGATAGACGAGCTACGGATCCTGAAGCAGAAGCTGCAGACGCAGGAGGGTCGTGAGAGTGCCGTGAGAGGCTCTAGAATGGACACGTCCCACCGCCTCGTAGCCAAGACGTCAATCCTCGCTAACAGGCCGACGAGTGAGCGAGGCAGAGCCGTTATCTATTCTTCTATGCCCTCTCGTTCATGACCACACCCTGACACTGCCACCTCATCACGCCTCGCTTCCTCAAAGGCCTCAACATCCGATGACATGTGTTAGTCGACTACCGTTTGGCTCGATTTGTTACCACTGGTGTTCCTGTCAACCCCGGGGCTTCGCGCCGATGTCCCAACCTTTCTCACATACCTCTTGTTCACCCCAATTCACCATGGGAAACCCCGGACAGTATCATTCCCGATCGACCTTATAACCCTCTCAACGAACTCGGAAAAAACTAAGCCTGACCCTCAAATGAAGTCCGCACACAATTTTCGTCGCGCAGGAAACTGCAGCTAACATCGCGCAGGCTCGCGACTCGACAAGAATCCAGCTGCGCTCGATCTCAAAGTTCGCAGTGTACCGGAGCAGTGCAGGCGCTCCGTTTGTTTGCTGTCCGTCGCCCTCCATCGGCACTTACCCGCCAGCCTGGCCACTGACTGACCCGTTCCACTCAGTCACCGCCGCACGACTTGTCGTATCAAGACGTAACGATGGCGAGTAACTGACGTGGCTATCCACGTCCCATCCGCTATGTCGGAGTACGCATCTGCCAGGAGCGGCAAGGTGAAGGAACAGCTGTAACTTCTCAAGGTAGCCGACAAACCTGCCGCCGTATTGCTCATAGTGGGCTCTTCTTAGACAGAAAAGGGGCGAAGCGCATGATTCGGGAGAGTTCATGTGGCGCTGAGCCCGTGTAGTAACATGGTGTATACGAGTATTACAACGGAACTACTGCATACAGCTGTAGTGCGAGGGTATCGGGTAGCAATCGTGCAGGGATCAACGAAAAATTAAAAGGAGTATGTGGCCGTCTGGATGGCAGCAGCATGAGAATACCCGCGCCCTTCTCTTCAAAGAATAAAAACACAGATCGCAATGTGTGATGAGAGATATAAAAACATATGTGCACGAAAAGATCCAAAAAAGAGAAGAAAAAGAGCGCAAGTGGTTCACGCTCGTAGCGCACCCACTTCCCTGGGTTCCACCGTGGGCGCCCGAAGGAAACACGGCGGAGCGTCATGCCGATCCCAGTGGAGGTTATGTCCACAGTGAGAGGAACAACAGGCCTTCTTCCGCCTCGGCAGCCTCAGTTGCCAGAGTAATGCGCAGGCGGAGCGTCTGCATGTATAGCAAACTGCTGCTTGTACAGCGCTTGCAGCGGGAGCGCCGTAACTGAAAATTTAACCGTCAGTCGTCATAATCGAGAAACACTAGAGAGTCCAAACCATATCGCATGCCATCTGTCTCGCAATCGCGTTTCTGCACACTTGGGTCGAATGAATACCTGTAAAAACTCGAGTTCCTCTGTAGTACCTGACTCAATTCCGCGGGTCGTGAAAGGCGTGATGATGCGGATGGAGAACACAGGCTCGTCGTCAATGCTGTGCTCGCATCGCTGGCTCCATGTTTCGAGCCATAGGAAAGTAAGATCGTCACTAAAATCAGTGGGCTGTTTAACCTGGATCGGCAGTGAGATCAGAACTCGCAGACAAAGGCGCGGGCCACGTACCTTCTCCCTTCTCCAGTTCACTGTTGTTTCACTCCTTGCCTTTCCTGCACTTTCCCTTTGTATAATTGGGACTCGCAACTGGACCCCTCCCCTGGAATGTGACGGAAGCAAGAGTTCAAGTTGCTGATCGGTTTGATCCCGTCGATGGTTTCACACGATCGATCAGTTAACACCCTTCCTTATTTGATCTGGCTCAGATGGAGTCAGATCTCATCTCTGCATTCGGTGTTTTCACCGTTCTTCCTCATCTGCGGACTGTGTCTTTCCTTGAAGCATCATCGATACATCATATATCTCATCGATCGAATCGTCCCCTCCATCATTGAGATATCAATGCATAGAATGTTTACCAGACACAACCTCCGCATCGTATCAAGCCTCGAGCTCGGTATACCGTGACATGTATGCGGAAGGAGGTGTACTTTCAGCCGAGGCGGGGCTCTGGTGTTGTGAATCAATAGGCCATACCGATGTCGAGCTCCTCTGATGAGCGCTCAGCCGGTCTGCGACGACCGCAAAACGTGACTCCCATGCTGCAGAGCTCGAGCGTGGTTCGTCATGACCATCTCTTTATACCGCATCCCTGACGCATTCTGGGAACAGATCCACAACTCTCGACCGCCAAGAGACTGCAGCGCACTCAGGCGCTGAATACCACCCTATCCCAAGCGGCTCTCGAACGAAAACTCGCCGCCGCAGAGACTAACCGCGTCCAGCTCGAAACCCGCCTCCGCGAGCACGATGCGGCTATCGAACGCCTCAAAGCTGACCGTCGGTGGCTTGCCGAAGGTGAACAAGAAGAACGAGAGAAAAATGAGCGCGTCTCAAAAGAACGCGAGGATGAAAAGGTGCGTAGTCAAAAGGGAGCCATAAGTCGAGCCTAACAACTTGAAGACAAAAGTAGACCAGGACGCCCGTTCCCCTGCGCTCAGAACTGAGCGCCCTTAAAGAGGACTACGCGGACCTCCAGGATAAACTCGATGCCCTTTCGCACACCACGTCCCAGAAGCTCGCCGCGCAGGCCGCGGAGCTCACCTCTCGTGAGCGCCAAGTCGATTCCCTCTCCACGGAGCTCCGCGCATCGCACGACGGAGCGGCCGCACATAGCGCCGAGGCCCTTCGTCTGCAATCAGCTCTCGATGCCCAGGCGACTGCGCAGGCGGACGTCTCCCGGCATGACGCAGAAGAGGCCAGTTGGTCCGTACTGCGTGCCGAACTCACGCGCCAGGCAGAACACACGCGGCAGCTGGAGGTGGCACATACGCGCGCGATGGTGGAGCTAGGCTCCCTGCGCGAGCGCCACACGGCCATCGAGGTGCTGCGCGAGCAGAACCGTGCGCTTGAGCGGCGGGCGGCGGGCGCGGACGATCTGCGCGAGACAGTGGTGCGCCTTGAGGCGGAGTTGCAGGCGGCGCGTGCCGAGCGCGAGGCGTGGTGCGTTGTCCTTCTCCACTCCTACTTTTAAATCTCTGACGCGGACTAGGGCTGCGCACACTGCGCCTCCAGAGACGCCCGCCGCGACACCTATCTCTATCACGCAGAGCCTTTCTGCGCTGCGCCTCGAGCACGCGCACCTCCTCCAAGAACACGGCGCTGACCGTGTGGCGCTACGACAGCGCGAGGCGGAGCTCGCAGACGTACGGGCGCGGGAGGTTGACGCGCGAGCGACGGCCGACGCGTTACTGCAGGAGACGCGGGCTGCAGAAGACCGTGCGACGAGGGCTGAGCGCGCCGCTGCGCTCGCCGAGCGGGAGATTGGGTTCCTACAGGCGCTTAATGTACGTACTCGGCGCCCATCTCTCGTCATTTGATTCGTGCTGACGCTCTTATAGGCGAGCTACGCGAGCGAGGAGGCCGCGCAGGGCACTGGCCACGTCGACCAGGCGAAAGAACAACACGTAAGGGAGCTTGAGGCGCTGGTTGACGAGTACAAGGCGCGCACGCGCTCGCTCGAAACTGAGATTCAAGAGCTCGCGAAGCGGCCCGTGCTCAACCAAGGCACGGGTCTCCAAGCCCTGCGCGACGACCTAACCAGCGAGAAGCACGCGCTGCAGGAGGCACGTCGAGGTACATCGCCCCCACCTATGCACTACCCTTCCCCTAATTACCGTCCCTCAGCGCTAGAAGAAAAGGAAGAGGAGGCCGAAAAGGACAGAGAAAAGATCGAGGAGCTCGAGCAGACGCTGTTCGACCTGCGCGGCGAGATTGGCGCGGGACGTCACGTGCCACCTGGCGTGCGCGTGCTCTCTCTCTGCGAGAACCCCGCACAGAACTGGACCGATCTGCGACAGGCTGCGCTCGACCGGCTCAAATCCGAGAACGCTGCGCTCCTCCAGCGCCTCTCCGCGCTCGACCACCACGTGCCCACCAACCCCAACCCGGAAGCAAATGACGAGGAGCAGCTGGTGCCGCGCGCGAGCTGGGCGGCGGTCTGCGAGGAAAAGGCGCAGCTTGAGGCGGAGCTCAAGCAGCGCGATAAACGCATGCTCCGCTTGCGGCAGGTGTTCGCGGGAAAGACGGCCGAGTTCCGCGAGGCGCTCTCGGCGATCCTCGGCGTCAAGCTCGCGTTTTACGATAATGGACAGGTGCGCGTCACGTCGCAGTACGACCTCGGTGCCGGGTTTGTCTTTCAGCCTGCACCGAAGGATGGAAGTGGAGGAGGGGCACGCATGCAGCTCGTCGCGCAGGGCGAGGGGGGCCCGCAGGAGCTGCCGCAGCTGATGCGGAACTGGGTCGAGATCGAGCAGAGTATACCGTGCTTCTTGGCGAGCGTCACGCTCGAGTGCTACGACAAGTGGAAGCGCGAGCAGCAAATGGGCGGTAGCTTGACTGAATGAGAAGTTTATTTAGTTGTGCTTGTGTAATTTTGTTCAAGAGCTCTCATTCAGTTCGGCGCCTGTGTGATTTTGTTTGGCCAAGATGGTGTTTCCTCGCTCCTTTGAGACACTCGCCGCACTGAAACCAGCACGCAGAGATAACGAATGAGTGAAGAGCAGATAGCAAATGGTATTATGTAAGAAAGTTGGTGTGCCGTTGGGAATTATAGCAAAGATCTACGCAGAGTGTCTATCTATTCGCTCTAGATTGTCAGGTATCATTCACTCGGTGTCCATGCGCGCACGTTTGGTCCCGTTCGCCTTGCCGTTCTCGTGCGCTCCATCAGCGGTGGCGGCAAAGTAATCGAGTTTCGCAAGCGGGTCCGCGCGGATGGTCTTGCTCCCCTCCTTCCAGTTTGCGGGACACACCTCACCGTGCGCATCCTTCGAATTGCCGCTCCACATCAGCAAGCCATCCGCCAGTGATGAAGAAAAAATATACTTACAGTGAACTGGAACGCCTGCACCAGACGCAGTGCCTCGTCGACCGACCGACCGACAGGCAGGTCGTTCATCGTGATCTGCCTATGAGGAAGGTAGCACTGTCAGGTCAGTCGTCGACAACCCCGTGTAGGGAGAGAGCCGTACCTGAGTATACCCTTGGGGTCAATCAGGTAGCTCGCACGGAACGTGATCCCTTTATCCTCGATCAGACACCCGTACTCGCGTGCCACACGCATGTTGCGGTCCGCGAGCAGCGGAATGCACAAGTTGGGCCCGAGCCCGCCGGCGCTGCGCGCTTGCTGAGCCCACGCATGGTGAGAGTACTCCGAGTCAGTCGATATGGCTGCCACGTGTTCACGTAATCAATACAGTAAGTCCCCTTCATGACTTGACTCGAGAAAAGGCGTACCGAGTACCGTAGTATCAAGGCGAGAAAATTCGGGGAACACGCGAGGATTTCGGTAGGGCAGACAAAGGTGAAGTCACTACAGCCAGCCAAAAAAAGTGGGGGAAAATGAGACAGAGGACGCGCAGGATTTTGGGACGTGCATACAGAGGGTAGAACATCAGGATGACCCTAAGACTAGCAGGTCAGAAAAGGATGAAAGAGAGAGAAACGTGTAAATGACTACCATTGACCAAGGTAGTCTGCTAAGGAGACCTCCTTGAAAGCACCGTCTACGAGAGCAGTGACGCTGAACACCAGTGCAGGGTTCTGGATAGTGGGAGACATCTTGGTACTTGGCAGAGAAAAAAAGCGGAGGGCATCCGAAGGTCTGATTTATATAATACGCCGGTGGCGACGGGGTCCGGCGACCGTGGCCGCGCGACGCGTTTCTTTGTATTTGTTTGGACACCCTTCCAATAGGCAAGCGCATACCCATGTTAGGCAATCCGGAATGGTTACTACGCGTCTCGAGTTACTAGTAGGTGTACATGTCTGCGGAGGTAACAAGGCACTGTCAGCCAAAGCTGGGCTTGGGCCATGCCATCAGTCTCTCTCTGGTCTACACTTGAAACTCGCGCACTTGTATTATTGGGTGTCTTCCAAGGTGTCTTCAGTTCAAGTTGGTCTCGCTGCTTCAAGTTGAGATATCATTGTTTCTACCCGGAGTACCCCCACCCGTGCATAGAACTCCAGAGCCAGAGCCACGGTATCTGCGTTGTCCTCATCGTGTGTCGCGTGTCCCCCGCTCTTATGCGTCCCGCCCATCCGACTCCAACTCCTAGTCTGAACGCCGAGCCTCCATATGAGATTGTGCTTTGTTGATAACATCATGGTTTGGTCGTAAGAAGCCCCAAACCAAATGATGGAACCACATCCTTACAGCCCTCACACGCTCGCGAAGAGCAGACGAGGGCGGGCCAGTTCCTCACGCCGTGACAGCCCCGCTACCCAAGCTAATCCGAGCATGGCGCTCACGAGCATTCTGCTCATGGACAAGATTGACTTGGACACACTCCGTGCGCCATTAGGCATACGTCTACCTGCACCTCTTCTGCTGCCGCCCCACTCGTCTGACTGGACTTTTCGAGAACATGTCTTTGATCTTCGCGGAGATCGCACAATCCGATGAGGTGCATCGAGCAGAGCTCCATGGCTCCGACCCCAAAAGGTTGCCAGGCTCGACCACACCGATGACCAGAGCCATTGTTCTTACTTTCTCGCCTAGAATCACCAACTCTCTGATAACACGGGGTAGTCGACCACTCTGATTGGCTCGACTTGTGGCCGCTGGCATTTCCCTCAAATATCTCGTCTCTCTCGTTTACGCCAATTCATCAGAAACAGCCAGCTTGACGACATCTCCGTCAATCAACCTCGTGGCCCTCTCAACAACACACGCAAATGACAGGCCAAGCATACCTGTAAAAAAAAGTACGCACCCAATCACCAACTACCTTCACATTTGTCCGAGGTGCCCACCTGCCCGATCTTAGGGATCAGCAACACCGAGAAAGAGCGCACCATCCTCTTCGTCTTTCTCCCCGACCTGGTCACTGATCAGTTTCGCTCAGTTCTGCCGTGTCGCCTGCGTCACGGAGACGCGACGGTGGCATCTGAGCTCCGACATTCGTCGTTCGAGTAGCTAGCAACTTTCGCCGTCCTATCCGCTGCACCGGAGTAGTAGACACCTTCCCGGAGCAGAAAGACGAAGGAGCAGCTGTAGCAGCTCTACGTTTGTGATGTGTACAACCAGGTTGGGTTTGCAGCCGGCCGGTCGAGGAAGACGTGCGCGGCGCAGCGCGATGCGCACGTCAAGCGGTTCTGGCAGTGGGCGGTTCGTGTTCATGCTCAACAAGATCTGTACGTGCCTTCCTTCTCTATTCCCATTCCTTCCCCGTGACCTGGTGCCATGCGAAAATGCCTACACATGGTTGAAGCACCTCCGTCCCATGCGTTACGCTCCCGCTCCCCGGTCTGGTACTGTGCGCATGAATCACCTTTGTCACTGCACTGGCGCTCTCTTCCACATTTCCGAGGTGTACAAGCCGAGCGGGGGGCGCAGACAGTCGGCTTACATATATGTAGCTTTAGGTCTACATCTTAGGTTTGGTACGCATGTAGTGCCCTAAGAGTGACGTCGTCGTGTAGCGTGACCTGGTTTCGGAGGGTTTATGAGTTGCTGTAGTATGTACGTGTGTATGGTGGGATCACGTGATGTGTACGGGATGTGTACGGGTTTGAAGAGACTTGAGACAGCTGATATCGAGTGCGATCGTGCAGGGATCAATAAGGGGAGAGGAGGGATGGCGGTGGTATGAGGAGACCCATACCTAAAAAAAGTCAAAGTTGCAATGAGTGTGGCGATCGAACGAGAGAGATATGCACCCAGAGATGACACCCAAAAGAAGAATAACGAGCATAGATAGATTTAGTTCACGCGTATCCGCTCACCCCGCTCGAGTTCCAAGTGAGCGCCAGGAGGAAACACGACGCAGCGTAATGCCGATCCCAGCGGAGGTCGCAAAGGGAGGTCGCGTCCACAGCGCGAGACGCGACGGGCCTTCTTCCGCCTTGGTCGCTAGAGTAGCCCGGAGGCAGAGCGTTCGAAGCCGCACGTTCGGCAGAAATGAGCCGACATACTTGTACAGCGCTTGCTGCGAGACCTGGAATACAGATTAGTCATAGCCAGAGGCGAGGGGGGCGGCTGACGCGTACCTGAAGTCCCCTCGAGGGCCAGCCCGGGAGGCTCAGGCCCAGCGTCCGAGCGCATTACAACCCCCTGCGCGTGCGCACGTCCACGTCGGGGGCGAGTAGGAGCACGAACTCCTTTAGCGCGCCACCAAGCGCGCCAAACAGCGCTGCGGGGCGAATATCGTCGTATAACGTCCTGGTGACGCGCACCAACGAAGCGGGGAAATGCGATGTGCGTGCATGAGACGCTCAGTCGTCGAATGCAGAAGGAAAACGTGGGCGCTCCTGGCGCCGGGCCAAGTAGCTCGGGTCGAAGGCAGGCTGTGTCAGCTGACAAGCGCGCGCATAAAGCGGAGCAACGAGCTGCCGCCGACCCGAAAGTCGAGACACATTCAAAATTTCAGATCTGTGAACCGCAATGCGAACCAAGTAATGAGTCACCAATCGACAATGGTTGTGGGGTGCAGGTGGGGAAAACCGTGCGGGTTTACCAGGACAGTAAATATTGTAATGCTAGCGTGCTAAAGCGCAGTGGGAGAGTCCGGAGCACTCAAAGAGCGCAGGAAAGCGATAAAGAGCAGTGGTAAAGCCCGTCTTCGTAAGCATTACCAATACGTGCACGTGACGTTTAACATCACATGACCGGCCATGACTTTTCACCCAGTTTCAACAAGTTGGCTTAGATCCACTCTAAACATCGAAAAATTGCATTTTAATAAAAAAAGATTGTTCATGCGTTTTTTCATTCAAATGAAAATATTTTTTCAAAAAAGAAAAAGAGGGTGAAAGCTGATATCAATCCCTTCAATTCTCCTTTACATCTAATTTTGCCCTCGGACAACAATGAGGACGGTAAAAGCTTATGTAAAGGTCGCGGGTTCCTGATGTCCCCTACCTTAGGTCCAGGACTTGACACATGCGCGGCTGATGCGCAGCCGCCACGGAGGTCGAGTGTCGGGGGAGCGAAAGTAGCTGACAGCAAGCGCCAGAAGCTCCGTTGCTGCCAAGCTTAAGTCCTGGAACCCCTTTTAGTTCTCGCGCAGTACGTACAATCTGCTACTGCTACTTTCCCACCAATTGGTTCTCATCTCTCTCGATAACCCCAGTCCTGATTGACGTCTCTGGCATCTGAAGCCTGGGACTTAAAGCTTAAAGATCACCAACCCTCTTGACTGTCGACACTCCGCTCATAGTCGCGTTCCTGCCAGTAGGCTGATCGGTCTGCTGCCTCACTCGACGGCGTCGGTGCCGTCCTCTATCCACATCCATGGCGACAATACTGCAGGTGTTGGTGATCGGCCTGAAGACGGTGGCTGTGTGCGTCCCTATATCTTTTGTGGAGGCGTGAAGTACTGACAGAGAGGCTTTACTTGTTCGTGTCGGCGGCATCTAGCTGGCGTTACTCCATGATAGGTGAGCACGTCATTTCCTTGTGCCGTCTAAAGTCGGCCAATCAAGACCATTTCTAGCTGCCTGTACGTTCCCCTCGCATCCCGCTGGTGTATCCTGATGATTTGTCTCCTAGACGTCGTCTGCTTCTATGATTGGGTCATATCGTACGTTGAGTCTTAATTAACTTTGACCCGGAATGCTTATTTGACTTCTGGTGTTCAGACTTGACCAGGAAGTCGCCCTTGTAGGCACATACTCTCACCTTCATCTGCCGAGGGGTGGCTGACTGATTAATGCAATTGTTGACTTCCAGATATACCCTGCTCCGTGGAATGCTGTGAAAGCCGCATATATATTTTGCCGCTATTACCCAATGGCCATCGCACCCTTCCACTTATGGGGTCTTGTCGGTAACCATGAGCAACGCGTTTGCGAGTCATACTATCATGTTCTTTTTGCCTGTGCCATGCCCACGGTGCGCTCACTCGTACTTATCATCTAATCTTCCTCACGATTTGGTTATAGATATTGTCAGCACAATGTAAGCTTGACTTGGCTCTCATGTTTACAAGTTGTTAATCACACTCGGGTCGGTTGTGTCCTTAGTCATTCTGATGTTGCGTACATACGCGTTTTCTGGGAGGAAAACACAGGTTCTCGTCGTTCTTTCAATCACCTACTTGGGTCTTGTCGGCGTTATTATTTGGGTGCTGAGCAAAGAGATATCCCGTCTGTGACCTTGTTTATGAAGGGGCATTCCTAACTCTTCGATGGAATCACAGTGGTGCCTGCGTTTTTTTTCACCAAAACCAAAAGCAACGGCTGTTTCGCTCTTTCGGATGAACCGAATATCACAGTACTGGCAGCCGGTGTAGCACAGGGAAACAGAATCCCGCGACCCATTGCCTATCATATGGGAGTGCGTCTCGGACCTTGGCGCGTTTGTCTGATTATACTGACATGATAATCATTTTTGACTCAGTTGATCTCTGTACGACGTTACTTATCGTTTGCTATCACCTTGCAAACCAACGTTCTGCTATGATAGGTACTCATGACCTTTTTCGATTTCCTCAACATGCTCGTTGTGCTTTGGGTGAGTCCGACGACCCTTTTCTTGTCCACGTGGGTGATGACCATGATAAATCAACATAGCACTGGGTTCGGGGGCGTGATACCTTCGGCCCGCTAGGCAAGAGTTTCCTGAAACAAGGCAAGTCTTTATTTGCACCGACACGGTCTGGCGTTATTTATCTGGTTCTGGTCACGCAGGGGTGCTGGTCTATGTCGTCATGACTGCCATGAACGCGTTGGCAATTTGTAGTTTTCTCAGGTAAGAAGTCGCCCACGACCGTCCTGACGGCAGTCAACCAACTAGGTCTTCCCATAGCTTATACATGGTGCGCCAAGGTCTTAATGATAGCTCTATGTTCACGTTCATTATGCCCTCCGCTCTGGTGATCTGATTTCTCTCCCACCTGCCACGTTCACTTTGTTGATCATTGTCGGTTCTCTTTCCAGGCATGTCGGTTGTAAGTGTCACTGCCCTCTGCGAAGTGCTTACTGGTTCAAACTTTTTGTGTTTTTTTAGAGTGCTGATGCTGCGCCAGAAAGCGTCTCCGACCGACACGAAACTCCGTCTCGAACACTCACGCATGGTCGACGACGTCCTTGAGATGATAGCGATGGAGCAGTGTCCTGAAGAAATATCGGAGGGCTTCACACTATCCATCTCAACGGATACTGGAGCTCAGCCTTGATGTGCCCGGGCCTGCTCCCTTCTGAGATGTACCATAACAAGCACGTGGACCGAGAGTAACGGCTAACTAGTGCACGCTCGTGTAGCGCTGTAGCCCGTCGAGGCCGTCGTGCAAGAAAGCGTGTCGGTAGTCACCGTGGACAGTACTTCGCAAGCCCCAGCTTCCCGATGAGCGGGAATTGTCCACCGAAGGGTCACGATGGTACGAAAGACATGTTGTGGAGCCGTAATCATGCAGAGGTTACAAATGCATATGTAAAGGTTGCGGAAACCTTGTGCGGAAATGGTCGAGGAAACAACAAATCGTTTCGAGCACTAAGATGATGGTGGAAAAGTACTAAATAGTAAATACACTATACTTTATAAACAGTAAATATTGCTAACAGATGGCCCACAATGGGTTCTGCTTGCACGACCTCCGAGTCCTCTTGAGCGCTCGAGCTTTGAGCGCCTCTTGTACACGTGTGCCTCCGAGTCACTGGGCACTACACTACAGTTAGTAAATTTGAATGGCCTGATTGAATGTGATCACATAACGAAACCCTGTCTGACCTGGCAAACCGCAGTTTTTTTTTGTGTTTGACAGTAACTTTGACTGATGGGCCCGCATGACAACGCGTGCGCCAACTGAAACAGGCCCCACGTCCTTACTGTAATGAACCTGTTATGACATCCAGGGCGAGGTTTCGGACAATATTGTAACTTAGTCAAGAACTTAGTAGACACTGGCAGTGACATCGATCGCACCACGAGGCGAGGACCAGAATTTGAATTTGAACTTGAACTTAGTCTATCAGAGGACGTCGGGTGGTCGAAGGTCCAGTGGTCAGAAACGGTCCCGCACGCTCCTGCGCGGCACGAAACGTCGTATAGGTGGCCGCCTGTGTCGGAAACTCGTCGTGTTCGAGTAGCTAATGCCGCGCGCGAGTGCAGCGCACTGGGGAACGCGAGGGGCGAGTGTAGATTCAGAGGTCACCGGTCACCGGTCACTGGGGAGCAGTACACTCAGAGCCATCGCGAAAAAGGTCAGATAAGCCATTTGTAAGTTATGCGCGAGAATGTATTGCAGGCAGCAAGTCTCTCGCCCATTTTCCCTGCCGTTACGTTCCCTCCAGTCACAGAGTGGTGGGCGCATGTGTGAAAACAGCGGCATTGCCGTCCCGTTCTATACTGTACCTATACCACGACTATATGCATGGAACCACCAACTCCCGCCAACTCTCCGATGACACGGGGTAGTTGACCATGCCAACTAGCCCGACTTGTGGCCGTTGGCATTTCTCTCAAATATCCAACCTTTCTCATCCCTCTCGTTTGCACCAATTCCGAGTTATCAAAAACAGTCAGCTCGACAACATCACTACAATATCCCTTTCAATCGCCCTTGTCATCTTCTCAACAACACACGCAAAAGACAAAATAAGCCCACCACTCAAATGAAGTGAGCACGAAATTACCTTTTCCTAGACAGAGGTATTCAGGAGCCCGCCTGCCCGATCTCAAAGTCAGCATCATACCCCCCCATCTTGCCTGCCGACCTGGCCGCTGGTCAGTTCCGCCCGGTTTCCTCTGCGGGATCTGTGTCACGAAGACGTGACAATGGCGTTGAGCACAGACTCTCGTCGTTCGCATAGCCAGCGCCTTCCGTCGCCATGCGCGGCATCCCATCTGCTGCGTTTGTGCCGGCATCTGCCAGGGCCCAGGAGCGGAAAACGAAGGAGCAGATGCAGCAAGTCTATGTCCGTTTTTCCTCGTGGTTGAATCGCACGACCTGGCTGGGTGCTGCCTCAGCCTGCCGATCAAGGAGGCCATGTGCGGGCGCGAAGTGGAGGGATTTACGCTCAACAAGATCAGTATGTGCCTTCCGTTCCCTTCTCTCGAATTCTCGGATAGATGCTGCGTGAGCGCGAAAATGCATATACCTGACTGATACACCTCCGACCCCGTAATCTTAACGTTACGCTTCTGCTCCCGGACCCGGTACTAGCGCACGAATCACCATCAGCACTGCACCAGCGCACTCCTCCGCCTTCTCTTGGTGTACAAACCGAGCGGGGACATGGACAGTCGTATTGTATCAGCTGGAGTGCACCACTACTAGTGTGGTCGTACGGACTCGTACCTATGCAAAAATCGACTTTTCATTTTCTGTAGCATCAACAACACATCGTAGCTGCTTTATATTGTACATACGGATATACTGTTCAATGGTGATTTTTACTTATTTTTATTTTGGCTCCTAGAGAGCACGACCGACTTCACCCCCCGATGCAAATTTGATCACACACTGGCCCCTCAGGGTGAGATTCAATGCCTCATTACCCCACCCGGGGTAATGCATTATCACTTTGCAACCTGCGGCTGGATTCTTTTCACCGGACAGGCCCTAACTAGCCCAAGGTAGAGGAGACGGTATGGTAGAAGGGGTAAAGTAAAAAGCGTCATTAGTTGGTGAAACGAGATCATACGCAAGACGAAAGAGACGCGGTGATGAAACACGACGGTGATGAGGCGTAACGAACGAAGGCAAATCGGTAATCACAAAGGGAGTTGTATGAGAACAAAGAGGTTGTATTCTACGGGGACCGAAGACGAACGTACTTGACGGCAAAAATCAAGTCAGAAAAGTTGAGAAAGCAAAAAAAAAAAACATCATGGCTGCGTCTTCGCTATCGAAAGCGAGTTCGAGATCCTGAAACTATCGGCGGAGTGGACAAAGGTCCGTGATCAGGCGACAAGTAGTATCATGGCTCGCTGCGTTTGAAGCCTGCTGACGACAGCTGTCCTCACCCCCCCTCAGAACTGGATCTTTGGAATTCGACGACTGGGTCGTTGCTTGTGCATCGGAGTGGTGTTTAGGAAAGCAAGAGTTGCAATCCGCATGGACGGGTCAAGTGTAATCTTATCGGCAGTAAGATTAGACCCGCAGATCAAAAGTCGGAACATGTACCCTTTGATCCCCGGTAAATAGACTTATTGTAGGATGGATGTCTTTCCAACGTTTGCCCTTCCTAGAATAAGGACTCGGCACTGGAACTTTGGAATCCGACGACAGGGCTGTCGTGTGTGCATCGGAGCAACCTTGGGAGCGAGGAAAGCAAGAGTTGCAGATCGATTTGACCCCGTCCTCGATCGATCATCGACGGTTTCGCACGGTCCACTTTCCTTATACAGCCACCAGAACGCTCGAAGCAGGTTACCAGCAACACCCTAGGTCAATCTCAGGTTTCCGCGTCTTACCTATTTGTTCCACCTGTGGACTGAGCATTATTAGCTTGGGATATCACCGTCTCCACCCAGGGTACAGTACATCCAACAGCATACAATGTTTGCGTCAGGCCTACAACCTCCACCTTCTCGTCATGTTCGATATCTCGTGCGTCGGGTTCCCCTTGCTCTTCGCATTCCACTCATTCCACTATCTGGTCACAACACAAGATCCCATTTGAGAGCTGATGAAAGTCTGCCTGCTCAGCGCTCAGCAGCATTACCATCGTCTTGGCCTTGTCGCTAACATCTTCCCACTGAATGATGGAAGTTACTAACGTCTTGGGGATGGAAGCAGACCAGGATGTCCGCTCCCTGCGCTCCGAACTGAGTACACTCAAGGAGGACTACATAGACTTCCAGGACAACATTGACGCGCTCTTGCACTCCGCATCCTGGAAGCTCACTGCGCAAGCTGCGGAGCTCACCTCCTGCGAGTGCCAAGTCGACTCCCCTCCACAGAGCTCCGTGTGTCCCGCCATGCAGCGGTTGTACACAGCGCTGAGGCCCTGCGTCTGCAATCAGCATTCGACACCCAGGCGAAGCAGAAGAGGCCAGCTGGTTCGTGCTGCGCGCCAAGCTCACGCGCTAGCAGAACACTCGCGGCAGCTGGATGTGGCACATACACGTGTGATGGTAGAGCTAGGCTCCCTGCTTGAGCGTCACACGGCCATCGAGGTGCGCGAGCAGAACCGCGCACTCAAGCGGCGGGCGCGGACGAGCTGCGCGAGACGGTGGTACGCCTTTACGTGGGAGTGCAGGCAGTGCGTGCCAAGCGCGAGGCGTGGTGCGTCGTCCTTCTCCACTCCTATTTCTGACTTTCTGACGCGGACTAGGGCTACACACACTGCACCCCCGAAAATGCCTGCCGCAACGCTTATCTCTACCATGCAGAGCCTTCGGCGCTGCGCCCCTAGCACACGCACCTCCTCCAGGAACAGCGCGACGACCTAACCAACGAGAAGCACGGGCCGCAGGAGGCACGTCGAGGATGAGGATGTCAATCCACCTATGCGCTACCTTCCCTGATTCCTGTCCTTCAGCGCTGGAAGAAAAGGAAGAGGAAGCAGAGAAGGACGGAGAGGCTCGAGCAAACTCTCTGTTGTCGACCTACGTGGCGAGATCGGCGCAGGATATCACGTCCCGGCCAGTGTGCGCATGCTCTCTCTCTGCGAGCACAGAACTGGACCTATTTGTGGCTGCGCTTGCCTCAAATCCGACAACGCCACGCTTCTCCAGTGCCTCTCCGCGCTCGACCAGCATGCGCTCACCAACTCGGATGCAAATGTCGAGGAGCAGCTGGTGCCATGCGTGAGCTGGGCAGCAGTCCGCGAGGATAAAGGCACAGCTGGAGGCAGAGCTCAAGCAGCGCGATAAGCGCATGCTCCGCCTGCGACAGGTGTTCGCGGGCAAGACGGCCGAGTTCCACGAGGCGCTCTCGGCGATCCTCGGCGTCAAGCTCGCTTTCTACGATAATGGACAGGTGCACGTCACGTCGCAGTACAACCTCGGCGCTGCGTTTGTTTTTCAACCTGCGCTAAAGGACGCAAGTGGAGGAGGAAGGGCACGCATGCAGCTCGTCGCGCAGGGCGAGGGTGGCCCACAGGAGCTGCCGCAGCTGATGCGGAACTGGGTCGAGATCGAGCAGAGTATACCGTGCTTCTTGGCGAGCGTCACGCTCGAGTGCTACGACAAGTGGAAGCGTGAGCAGCAAATGGGCGGTAGCGTGACTGAATGAGTAGTTTATTTAGTTGTGCTTGTGTAATTTTCGAGATGAAAGCTCTCATTCGGTTTTGGCGCCTGTGGGATTTTGTTTGGCTGAGATGGTGTTTCCTCGTTCCTTTGAGATACTCCTGGCATTGAACCAAGCAGCACGCAGGGACAATGAGTGAAAAGCAGATAGCAAATAGTAATATGTAGAAGAAAAAAAACAGTGTGCTTTTGGGGATTATAGCAAAGATCTATGCAAACTGTCTATCTGTTCGCTCTAGATTGTCAGTTATTGTTCACTCGGTGTCCATGCGCGCACGCTTGGTCCCATTTGCCTTGCCGTTCTCGTGCGCCCCATTGGCGATGGCGGCAAAGTAATCGAGTTTCGCAAGAGGGTCTGCACGGATGGTCTTGCCCCCCTCCTTCCAGTTTGCGGGACAAACCTCGCCGTGCGCATCCTTCAAATTGCCACGCCACGTCAGCACGCCATCTGTCAACGACGAAAGCGGAAAAAAAATACTCACGGTGAACTGCAACGCCTGCACGAGATGCAGCGCCTCGTCGACGGACCGTCCGACAGGCAGGTCGTTCATTGTGATCTGCCTATGAGACAGGTATCACCGTCAGCTCAGTCGTCGACAATCCCGGGAAGGAGAGAGCCGTACCTGAGTATGCTCTTGGGGTCGATGAGGTAGCTCGCGCGGAATGTGATGCCTTTGTCTTCGATCAGACACCCGTTATCACGCGCTACGCGCATGTTGCGGTCTGCAAGCAGCGGAATGCGCAGGTCGGGCCCGAGCCCGCCAGCACTGCGCACTTGCTGCGCCCAAGCATAGTGGGAGTACTCCGAGTCGGTCGATATGGCCGCCATGTTTACGCGTAATCAATGAGTCCATTCGTGATTGAGCGCGAGAGAGGGCGTACCGAGCACCATAGTGTTGAGGCGGGCAAATTCGGGGGAGCGCGTCGTTGAATGCGAGAATTTCGGTAGGGCAGACAAAGGTGAAGTCACTATGAAAAGAAGAGAAAAAAAAGTAGGGTGAGTGAGACAGGACGTGTACTGATTTTGGGACGCGCGTACAGAGGGTAGAACATCAGGATCACCCTGGGATGGACAGGTCAGAAAAAGCAAGCTAAAAGAAGCGCGTAAATAATTACCATTGACCGAGATGGTTCGCCAGTGAGACCTCCTTGAAAGAACCATCTATGAGAGCAGTGACGCTGAACACCGGTGCGGGACTCTGGATAGTGGGAGACATCTTGGTGGTTGGCAAAGAAGAAAACGCGGGAAGTGTTCAAAGGTGGTCGCCTGATTTATATAATATAATACGCCGATGGCGACGGTGTCCGGCCGCCGTAGCCCCGCGACGCGTTTCTTTGGATCCTCTTCAATAGGCAAGCGAATACCCATGTTAGGCATTCCAGAATAGTTACTGTACTCGTCTCGTGAAGCCTCAAGTTGAGTGTACGTGTACGCGGAGGTAATGGGGCACCGTCAGCGAAAGCAGGTTTGGGCCATGCCATCAGACTGATTCAGTCTCCCTCTGGTCTACACTTGAAACCCGCATGCTTTTACTATTATTGGGTATCTTCAGTTCAGGTGGTCTCGCTGCTTCGAGTACGCCCACTGGTGCATAGCTTCCATGTGAGTGCGTGCTTTCTTGATAATATCACCGTCATGATGGTCTGGTCGTAAGAAGCCCCAAATCAAATGATGGAACCACATCCTTACAGCCCTTGCACGCTCGCGAAGAGGAGGGCGGGCCAGTTACTCACAGCACCGCCTATCCAAGCTGATCTGGCATCAGGAAAAACCTCCCGCGCTACTGAAGGTTAAGCACCTGTAATTTATTGATATCCCAAGTAATAGAGATAATGAGCGAGTAATTCGCGCTAGGAGCTGATAATCATGAGCGCCTTTGCACGGGTGGTGACATAATGCTAATTATCTACAAAAATAGGAGATAGATGTCTCGGCTAACTAAACAGATTTATGTAAACGCTGTGGTAATTCCAATACTGATACCGAAAATGTCCCTGCGTCGTGGCCGCTGGTGTACATGGACGTGAAATATATCCATGATGACACTGCTGGGTGGAGTATACCATGTACAGTGTGTGACCATTTTGAAGAGATTGGGTCCTTGGCCCCCAATCTGTCTAGCTGTACCCACCGAGTTTGTCAATTGACCAGAAAAGAGTCAAAACATTGATACTGATGCCCTGAACCATCCCTGATCACTAGGGAATGCATCTAAGATGTGCAGGATTGTTGGGGTTGTTGATAAGTGACCCTTGCGCACTTAGCGGCTCAGAGGACAATCAGATATGGACTGCTGTAGATAAGATATACAGGACTCATGTAGATTAGATTATTATGATCACACAATCTCGGACTTATTGTATTTACTTATCTATGACATCACTGTACACTATGACATCATAGGATCTGGACTTTGCGTTGTATTCAACGCCCTTGTACTTTCCCTTTGTTCTATCCTTATTATGATGTCAGTATGATATCATTAGTCTAGATTCTCCTTGTACTCTTGACCCTTGTTCTCAGAACGTCCACTCCTTTGTCCGTTTGTAGAACAATAACTCTTGTGACTCTGTGTTACTAGCGTCACCCTGTATTTTGTATAAGTAGTGCAGCTTGTACGCTCCTGGTCCACATCAGTTCTCATCTGTTGTGTGCCAGGTATGTCTCCTCTCCTCTATATAACATCAGTTCTCATCTGTTGTGTGCCAGACTCTCATCTGCTTCACTTGCTTGATAACACTCTGTTGCTGCTTCCAGCCACTCTTGATATCTCACCACAGTCACCAGTTCACTGTGAGTATCATCCCTTCATGTGCGCTGTTCATCAGGGGTATGAAGCGGCGCAAGTGAGTGCGCAGGCCTCCGCAGGGTGCGAGGTGTTGTAGGTAGATCCATGGGGGTGGCGGTGGCATCTGTGTCAAATGGCTAAGGCTGCACACAGGTGCAACACAGTCGGGAAAGGGAACAGTGGGCTACACTGAGCCCTGCTGAGTCGGGTGGTCGCAGGTGATCGCAAACGGCCTGTTACGATTTTACTTGCTGACTTGGTTGTACGATTACGATATGATCCGATGACTTGCACCTTCTGACTCTTATCTCGCACCTTACGCCTCGGCGATAGGATGGGTCGTTTTACACTTCTTTCCAACCGCTGACCATTTCTGAGACGTGCGTGACCCCGTGGAGTTCACCTATACTATATGCAGTTTTTCCCTTTGTTTACGCTTTGAGACTCTTGACTCATGCTCGCGCCATATGTTTGCTCCCCGCAAACATCCTGTACTAGTATATAAGTCACGCCCTACCTAGCTTGTACGGTAGACTTGACTTCTTGTGTAATACCACATCGTCTTTGCCTCACGAACAACCCTCAACTCGCCTTTGCGCTTGAGTCCACGCTTTCGCTCGCCTTTGCACTTGAGCTCCGTCTTTCTACTATTATCCTCGGTTCCAGGGAAACTGAGCGATACTTGTGCATCCCCGAACTGAGTCTTAACCAGCTCGCGCTCTTCCGATCCCGATTGACTTAGCGCAGTACACGTCGTACCTAACACCCCTGTGGTGGCGTTACATTAAGTCAAGTCTCTCACAGTGGTGAACCTTCATAGTCGTGCCCGATCCCAGTTTCAAGCAGAATACATCGACCGATACAGTGACGATGAGCTTTCCGATAAGGTTAAAGGAACCGTCGTCTGGAAGGAACACGAAGGAGTGGAAGGATATTTCCTCTTCCACCCCAATACGCAAAAGTACCGACAGGTACACTATCTTGAAGATCTACAACAGTGGGCATATATCGATTACTCCGCAAAGAAAGGCCAGTGGTACACTATCAGCATAGTACCCCAGGCGCTTGGAGTCGGACCCCTCACAACCCATACTACTTCTGGCATTGCCATCGATGACGATTCCCCATCACCTAGTGTCTCCATACCAACGACAAACCTGCCTACCCTGACAACACACTTCCCGACCTACGCTATGTCCCAAACCCAACAGGCCTCGGCTAGCACGACTCTCACCAGCGGTGGCGCTGGAGGAGGAGGAGCGCCCAACCCACCTAGTGGTGGTGCACCAGTACCATCCAGTAGCGGTGGCGGTGGCGGTGGTGGTGGCGCCATGCCAGGAGGAGCCGCACCAGCAGCGCCAGCCCCCAGAGGAAACGGATGACTGGGAGGAAACCCCCCTCCTGAGTTCACCAGAGTTAGAGACGAAAGCAAGGCTTTCTTGCGGGCATTCCGACTCTATAAGGAGATGAACCCCACCGTCGACCAGCTCTCGATCCTGGCCTCGCGAGCTATGACTTTCCTGTCGTACATCCGAGGCCCACTAGTGAATGATTGGGTCGACGAACAGGTGCAGTGGTTGGAGGACCAAATCGCAGCTGGAGTCAATCGAAACAACGAGGTTTTGTGGGCCACGGTCAGAGATCGATGCGTGCAGGCCTACACTGACACCTCGGAACAGGCCAACACATGAAAGGCGCTCCAGAACCTCACGATGAAGGGAGGAGACATTGACACGTACGTCGCAACCTTCCAGAACCTCGTCACAAAAGTGGGGTACAACCCCGACAAAGCCACAACACTGGAGCTATTCCAGGATGGGCTACCGAACCAGTTAGTAGTCAACGCTGTCCGCTTCCAGCACCCTGTCAACTGGGAGCAGTGGAAGGCGGCTGCCCGACTACAACAAGCTGAATACCTTATTCTTAAGGATCGTCTCGGCAAAGGGAAGCCCCAGCGAAAGAAAGGTGGCCAAAGCCAAGAGCAGTGGGTCCAAGCTCTCAAAGGAACCCGCGACCCCAATGCTATGGATGTTGGACGCGCCAGAGCCTCTGTGGCCCTCACCGACACCGACAAAGCCCAACTTCAGAAGGAGGGACGATGTTTTAGATGCCAAGCGCAAGGGCACATCTCGCGTAACTGTCCTCAAAAGGGCGTGCGAGTGGCTGCCACTACATCTGCCCTGGCGCCAACCCCCATGTCCCCGTGACCATCAGCCACGACTCCCGCAAGTTCAAGTATACCAACTCCTGCCGTCTCTTCTTTCGCCATACAATCTAGTCGCGTACTATCGAATGAAGAGCAGGCAGATCTACAGATCGCAGCAATGAAGGCACAAACCCAGGAGGTGCGGGACCTCATGGTAGAAAAGTTGTTCGGAAGAGAGGATTTTCTCGATGCTTGAACCCGGCAGCCTGGGCTAGAGCATTAAACCTGAACATGTACACTAGCAGATATCGATCCATGCGAATTCCAGTTTTATTCAAATCTGCACATGCAACGGCCGAACGACAAGTCCTTATCGATTCGGGAGCTACTGATAACTTTATATGCTCCTCACTTCTAAAACAACTCCAGATCGGAACAAGGGACATCACCCACCCTATCCGCATCTGGAATGTGGATGGTACCCATAACCAAGACGGTGCAATCACGCAATATACGGACCTCACCGTACGAACAGGAAAAGAGGAAAGGACGCTTTGCTTCTTAGTCACCAACTTAGGAAGAGACAAAGTAATCCTGGGATATCCTTGGTTCACGGCCTTTGAACCTGTGATCAAGTGGGGAAACGCGACGCTGAACAAGGAGTTCCAGCCGGTTGTGGTCTCGAGCCTTCACTTGTCAGACGAAGCCACGCCCATGGAAGCCTCCATTCGGGCGTTGGAGATGTATGAACTTGATGAGGAAGCGTGGGAGCAGCTCATGGATGATGAGCGGGAGCCCCAGATCGCCTTTTTGCGGAAGACCACAACTGCTTCTGAGTTAGCACAGCAGGAAGCGGCAAAGAAAAAGGAGCGTACGTTCGAAGAGACGATCCCAGAGGAGTACAGATGCCATCGAAAAATCTTCGACGAGGAGGCATCCCATCAATTTCCCCCTTCTCGCCCTTGGGATCATGCCATAGATCTTCTTCCCAATGCTCCCGCCTCCCTTGACTGCAAGGTCTATCCGCTCGCACAAAATGAACAAGAGGCTTTGACTACCTTCCTCACCGAACAACTCACGAAGGGATACATCCGCCCGTCTAAGTCGCCCTACACATCCCCCTTCTTCTTTATTAAGAAAAAGGATGGCAAACTTCGCCCCGTTCAAGACTATAGATGACTAAACGAACTCACGGTTTGGAACCACTACCCACTCCCTCTAATCCCAGAACTCATTGACCGAATACGAGATGCGCGCCTGTATACGAAGCTCGATGTTAAGTGGGGGTACAACAATGTGCGAGTTAAACTAGGAGATGAGTGGAAAGCCACCTTCAAAACCAATCAGGGGCTGTATGAACCCCTTGTCATGTACTTCGGACTCACCAACTCCCCCTCCACGTTCCAAGCAATGATGGACAATACCTTCCAACCTCTCACCCTCACAAATGAAGTAATCGTCTACATGGACGACATCCTAATTGCCACACCCCTCGACTACCCCCATCATTGCGCTGTAGTGCATGAAGTGCTCCGTCTCTGTGAGGAATATGATCTCTACATTAAACCGGAGAAATGCAAGTTTGAGGTACTTGAAGTCAAATATCTCAGACTGATTATAGGCCATGGGAATTTGCGGATGGACCCCGTTAAAGTATGGGGTATCCGAGAATGGCCAGCCCCGAGGAATCTTCGCAAAGTACGTGCCTTCCTCGGGTTCTGCAACTTCTACTGACGATTCATCCGTGGTTTCTCCGCACTTGCGCGGCCCCTGCATGACCTTACCTGCAAAGACACGCCATGGCACTGGGGACAACGAGAACAAGATGCATTTGACAAAGTTAAACGTAGCATCGAACGTGAACCCACGTTACTGTTCCCAGACCTTGCCAAACCATTCGAACTAGAAGTGGATGCGTCAAACGTCGCTATTGGGGCCGTGCTTAATCAACTCGGCTCAGATCAGAAGCTCCACCCCGTCGCATTCCACTCCAAATCCTTCAGTCAAGCAGAGCGCAATTATGACATCTATGACCGGGAACTACTGGTGGTCGTCAAGGCGCTACGTGCATGGCGCACGTACTTGGTTGGCTCACCCCATAGGATTATCATCCACACCGATCACGCCAACCTTCAGTACTGGAAAGAGCCTAGGAAAATCAGCTGACGAGTAGCGTGCGAATTCCTGGAACTCTCAGAGTACGATTTCCTGTTAAAACACGTCTCTGGGGTCAGGAACAGTTGCGCAGACGCACTATCGCGGAGAGCAGACTACGCTACCCACAAAGAGGACAACAATGACATTATTGTCCTTCCCGCAGAGCGGTTTCTCCGAGCGATGGAAATGTCCATGCACAATATGGACATTTGGACCCAAATATCGCAAAACCTTGACGAAAAAGAAGTGCTGCGATGGGTCGAGCCCCATAACCTGAAAAAGGTGGGGGGGCTGTGGTGGAAGAATGACGCGTTAGTTGTCGTGGGCGACAATGATCTTAAACGGGGGGTAATCACCTTTTTCCACGACACACCTGCCATGGGACACCCAGGAATCGCAAACACTTACGAGTTATTATGACATGACTACTGGTGGCCCAACATGCGCAAAGACGTAGAGGACTATGTCAAAGGATGCGCAACATGCCAGGCGAACAAGATTAACCCTCACCGTCAAAAACCACACCTGTTCCCCATTACCACAGACCCGAATGCCGAACCGTTTGAAGTCGTCGCCATGGACTTCATCACTAAACTCCCTCCGTCGGATGGGTACGACTCCATACTTACCATCATGGACCATGACTGTTCAAAAGCTTCAATCTTCATCCCATGCAACGAGTAGATCATGGCAGAAGGAGTGGCGCGCCTCTACCTCCATCACGTATACCCTCACTACGGCATTCCCCAAAAAATCATCACGGACCAAGACCCCTGGTTTACATCCGCATTCATGACAAACCTTTGCAAGGTCCTCAGAATTTGTCAAAATATATCGTCTGCATACCATCCACAGGACCGATGGACAATCCGAACGTATGAACCAGTGGTTGGAACAGTACCTGCAACACTGGAGCAACGTACAACAAGACAACTGGGCCAAAGCGTTACCAGTGGTGCAATTCGCTCACAACGCCTGGCCTAACGCGACAACAAAAGAAACCCCCTTTTCACTCATCATG
Organism: Lactarius hatsudake; assembly: GCA_024734325.1. Lineage (NCBI taxonomy): Eukaryota > Fungi > Basidiomycota > Agaricomycetes > Russulales > Russulaceae > Lactarius > Lactarius hatsudake. The sequence continues at coordinate 707,390 of JANSJP010000012.1, forward strand.
GGATGGGAGCCACGTACCATGTGGACACCAAAAACCGACGGTGTCCCCCGTCAGTGGAGCAACGCCTAGAAGATATGGTCATCAGACGACAGCATGTGCAGGACTGCATCAGGCACGCGCAAGAACTGATGGCAAAGAGGGGCAAGACGTGCTTCATTCCTTATCAAGAAGGCGCAATGGTCTGGTTGGTGTCACGATTTTACTTGCTGACTTGGTTGTACGATTATGATACGATCCGATGACTCGCGTCTCCTGACTCTTATCTCGCACTTTGTGCCTCAGCGATAGAATTGGTCATTTTATGCTTCTTTTCATCTGCTGACCATTTCTGAGGCGCGCATGACCCCGCGGGATTTACTTGTGCCATATACTATTCTTCCCTTTGTTCACGCTTCAGGACTCTTGACTCATGATTGTGCCATGTGTTTGCTCCTTGCAAACACCCTGTAACAGTATATAAGTCACGCCCTACCTAGCTTGTATGGTAGACTTGACTTCTTGTGTAATACCACATCGTCTTTGCCTCACGAACGACCTTTGACTCGCCTTTGCGCTTGAGTCCACGCCTTTGCTCGCCCTTCGCGCTTGAGCCTTGCCCTTCTACTATTGTCCTCAGTTCCAGGGAAACCGAGTGACACTTGTGCATCATCGAACTGAGTCTTAACCGACTCACGCTTTTCCGATCCCGTTGACTTAACGCGGTACACGTCGTACCTAACGCCCCCGTGGTGGCGTTACATTAAGTCAAGTCTCTCACAGTGGCAAATCTTCATAGTCGTGCCCAATCCCAGTTTCAAGCAGAATACATTGACCGATATAGTGACGACGAGCTTTCCCATAAAGTCAAAGGAACCGTCGTTTGGAAAGAACACGAAGGAGTGGAAGGATATTTCCTCTTCCACCCGAACACTCAAAAGTATTGACAGGTCCACTATCTTGAGGATCTACGACAGTGGGCGTATATTGATTACTCTGCAAAGAAAGGCCAGTGGTACACCATCAGTATAGTACCCCAGGCGCTTGGAGTTGGACCCCTCACGACCCATACCACCCCTGGCATTGCCATTGACGACAACTCCCCATCACCTAGTGTCTCCGTACCTATGACAAACCTACCTGCCCCAACAACACATTTTCCAGCCTACGTTATGTCCCAAACCCAACAAGCCTCAGCTAGTACAACCCTCACCAGCAGCGGCGCTGGAGGAGGAGGAGCACCCAACCCACCCAGTGGCAGTGCGCCAGTACCGCCCGGTGGCGGTGGCGGTGGCGGTGGCGCCATGCCAGGAGGAGCTGCACCAGCAGCGCCAGCCCCCGGAGGAAATGGACGACTGGGGGGAAACCCCCCTCCCGAGTTCACCGGAGCTAGAGACGAAAGCAAAGCCTTCTTGCGTGCCTTTTGACTCTACAAGGAGATGAACCCCACTGTCGACCAGCTCTCGATCCCGGCCTCGCGAGCCATGACCTTCCTGTCGTACATCCGAGGCCCACTAGTGAACGATTGGGTCGACGAGCAGGCGCAGTGGTTGGAGGACCAAATCGCGGCAGGAGTTAACCGCAATAACGAAGTGTTGTGGGCCACCATCAGAGATCGATTTGTGCAAGCCTACACTGACACCTCGGAACAAGCCAACGTGCGTAAGGCGCTTCAAAACCTCACCATGAAAGGAGGAGACATCGACACCTACATTGCAACGTTTCAAAACTTCGTCACAAAAGCAGGGTACAACCCTGACGAAGCTACCACGCTGGAGCGGTTCCAAGATGGGCTGCCAAACCAGTTAGTAGTAAATGCTGTCCGCTTCCAGCATCCCGTCAACTGGGAGCAGTGGAAGGCGGCCGCCTGATTACAACAAGCTGAATATCTTATTCTCAAGGACCGTCTTGGCAAAGGCAAACCCCAGCAAAAGAAAGGCGGACAAAGCCAAGAGCAGTGGGTCCAAGCCCTCAAAGGAACCCGCGACCCCAACGCCATGGATGTTGGCCGCGCCAGAGCCTCCGTGGCCCTCACCGACACCAACAAAGCCCAACTTCAGAAGGAGGGACGATGTTTTAGATGCCAAGCGCAAGGGCACATCTCGCGTAACTGTCCTCAAAAGGGCATGCGAGTGGCTGCCACTACATCTGCCATGGCGCCAACCTCCATGTCCCTGCGATCATCAGCATCAGCTCCCTTGAGTTCAAGTTTACCAACTCCCGCCGTCTCTTCTTTCGCCATACAGTCTAGTCGCATATTATTGAATGAAGAGCAGGCGGATCTACAGATCGCAGCGATGAAGGCACAGACCCAGGAGGTACAAGACCTCATGGTGGAAAAGCTATTCGGATGGGAGGATTTTCTCGACGCTTGAACCCGGCGGCTTGGGCTAGAGCACTAAACTTAAACGTGTACACTAGCAGGTTTTGATCTATGCAAATTCCAGTTCTATTCAAATCTGCACACGCAACGGCCGAACGACAAGTTCTTGTCAACTCAGGAGCCACCGACAACTTCATATGCTCCTCGCTTCTGAAACGACTCCAGATCGGAACACGGGAGGTGACTCACCCTATCCGTATTTGGAATGTAGATGGCACCCATAATCAAGATGGTGCGATCACGCAATACATGGACCTTACCGTGCGAACAGGAAAGGAAGAAAGGACACTTCACTTCTTGGTTACAAACCTGGGAAGGGACAAAGTGATCCTGGGGTACCCTTGGTTCACGGCCTTTGAGCCCGCAATCAAGTGGGGAGACGCAACACTGAACAAGGAGTTCCAGCCGGTCGTAGTCTCGAGTCTTCACTTGTCAGACGAAGCCACACCCATGGAAGCTTCCATTCGGGCGTTGGAGACGTATGAACTTGACGAGGAAGCGTGGGAGCAGCTCATGGATGATGAGCGAGAGCCCCAGATCGCATTCTTGTGAAAGACCACAACCACCTCCGAACTGGCGCAGCAGGAGGCAGCGAAGAAGAAGGAACGCACGTTCGAGGAAATGATACCCGAAGAGTACAGACGCCACCATAAAATCTTTGACGAAGAGGTGTCCCATCGATTCCCTCCATCTCGCCCTTGGGATCACGCCATAGACCTCCTCCCTAATGCCCCCGCTTCGCTGGATTGCAAAGTCTATCCGCTTGCACAGAACGAACAGGAAGCGCTGACTACCTTCCTCAACGAACAACTTGCAAAGGGATATATCCGTCCATCAAAGTCGCCCTATGCATCCCCCTTCTTCTTTATTAAGAAGAAAGATGGCAAACTTTGCCCCATTCAAGACTATAGACGACTAAACGAACTCACAGTTCGTAACCACTACCCACTCCCCCTGATCCCAGAACTCGTCGATCAAATACGTGACGCGCGTCTGTATACAAAACTCGATGTTAAATGGGGGTATAACAATGTGCGAGTTAAACTAGGAGACGAATGGAAAGCCGCCTTCAAAACCAATCAGGGGTTGTATGAACCCCTCGTCATGTATTTCGGACTCACCAACTCCCCCTCCACGTTCCAAGCGATGATGGATGACACATTCCAACCTCTCACCCTCACAAACGAAGTAATCGTCTACATGGACGGCATCCTAATTGCCACGCCTCTCGACTACCCCCATCATCGCGCCGTAGTGCATGAGGTGCTCCGTTTGTGCGAGGAATATGATCTCTACATCAAACCAGAGAAATGCGAGTTCGAAGTACTCGAAGTCGAATATCTCGGTCTGATCATAGGCCATGGGAATTTGCAGATGGACCCTGTTAAGGTACGGGGCATCCGAGAATGGCCAGCTCCGAGAAATCTTCGCGAAGTGCGCGCCTTCCTCGGATTTTGTAACTTTTACTGATGATTTATCCGTGGTTTCTCCACGCTGGCGCGGCCCCTGCATGACCTCACCCACAAAGACACACCATGGCACTGGGGACAACGAGAACAAGACGCGTTCAACAACGTCCAGCACAACATTGAGTGCGAGCCTACGTTGCTATTCCCCGACCTCACAAAGCCATTCGAACTAGAGGTCAATGCATCAAACGTCGCCATCGGAGCCGTGCTCAATCAACTCGGTTCGGATCAAAAATTACACCCCGTTGCGTTCCATTCCGAATCCTTCAGCCAGGCGGAACGCAACTATGACATCTACGACAGAGAGTTGTTAGCAGTTGTTAAGGCCTTACGAGTGTGGTGCACGTATCTCGTCGGTTCTCCCCATAAGATTATCATCCACACTGACCACACCAATCTCCAGTATTGGAAGGAACTGAGAAAGATCAGCAGACGAGTCGTGCGCGAGTTCCTGGAACTCTCAGAGTACGATTTCCTCCTAAAACATGTCTCCGGAGTTAGAAACAGCCACGCAGATGCCTTGTCGCGAAGAGCAGACTACGCAGCACACGAAGAGGACAACAATGACATTATTGTCCTCCCTGCAGAACGCTTCCTTCGAGTGACGGAAATGTCCATGCACAACATGGACATTTGGACCCAGATATCGCAAAACCTTGATGAAAAGGACGTATTGCGGTGGGTCGAGCCCCATAACCTGAAAAAGGTGGGGGGGCTGTGGTGGAAGAACGACGCGTTAGTTGTCGTGGGCAACAACAACCTTAAACGGGGGGTAATCACCTTTTTCCACGACACGCCTGCCATGGGACACCCGGGAATTGCAAACACTTACGAGCTACTACAACGCGACTACTGGTGGCCCAACATGCGCAAAGACGTAGAAGACTATGTCAAAGGATGCGCGACATGCCAGGCAAACAAGATTAACCCTCACCGTCAAAAACCACACCTATTCCCCGTCACCACAGACCCAAACGCTGAACCATTTGAGGTCGTTGCCATGGACTTCATCACTAAACTCCCTCCATCAGATGGGTACAACTCCATACTCACCATCATGGACCACGACTGTTCAAAAGCTGCAATCTTCATCCCATGTAACGAGTCGATCACAGCAGAAGGAGTGGCACGCCTTTATCTCCATCATGTATATCCCCACTATGGCATCCCCCGAAAGATTATCACGGACCGAGACCCCCGATTCACATCCGCGTTTATGACCAATCTTTGCAAGGTCCTCGGAATCCGCCAAAACATATCGTCTGCCTACCACCCTCAAACAGACGGACAGTCGGAGCGAACGAACCAATGGTTGGAGCAGTACCTTCAGCACTGGAGCAATGTGCAGCAGGACAACTGGGCTGAGGCCTTACCGGTTGCCCAATTCGCGCACAATGCCTGGCCTAACGCGACCACGAAGGAGTCACCCTTCTCGCTTATCATGGGATGGGAGCCATGTACCATGTGGACACCAAAACCCACGTCATCCCCATCCATCGAACAGCGCCTAGAAGATATGGTCATCAGACGACAGCACGCGCAGGACTGCATCAAGCACACGCAAGAACTGATGGCAAAGAGGGGTAAAACGTGCTTCATTCCTTACCAAGAAGGCGCAATGGTCTGGTTGGAGGGTACGAACCTCCGGACCTTCTACCCCACCGCAAAGCTCGCCCCAAAACGCCACGGCCCGTTCTGAGTGAAACGCGTCCTTTCTGATGTCTCATACGAACTAGAACTTCCGAGCACGTGGAAGATACATCCGGTCTTCCATGCGAATCTCCTGACACCATACAAGGAGACGGAGCTACACGGTGCAAACTTCACGCGCCCACCTCCTGATCTGATCAATGGAGAAGAAGAGTTCGAAGTGGAGCGCATCCTGCAGTCCCGATCACACAGACAAGGGCGCAAACTTCAATTCCTTGTCCAGTGGAAGGGCTTCCCAATAAGCGATAGCATGTGGGAGCCCTTTGAGAATGTTTGACACGCACCCGACCTTATCGCTGACTTCTATCACCTAAATCCTACCGCTGAAGGGGCTGGACGAAAGATATAATAATGCACCACATCGACACCACAACTGCCCCGCCCCTCCTCTTCCACTCTATCATGACTACCACCCCAATTATCTCTACCATTCAAACCCACCGCCCAGTCGAGATCATTCTCGAAAACCTAACTATTCCTTCACAGGACATGGGTGTCCCCTCTGAACCAGAGGGTCGTACGCCGTACTCTGTGATCCCCAACTCTCCCCCTAACCCCGTCCTTGCGCTCGCTGTTTCCACCCTAGCCTTGCTGGCAGAAGAGTCCACGCCGGTCACTAGGGCGACCGAAAATCCCCTGACTCTAGTTGTCCCCTCCTCCGTCGATACACCAGTTACCGTCCACGTCCCCGCCACGCCCACTTATCCACCTGAGGCCATCGCCCCCATCACTCCACCACTGCCACTGTCCCCTCCCGCCATCCTCGCCACCCACATCCCAATCCCACCATTCCCTGCTAGGATGGACCACACCTTCACGCCAATCCCTCAGACCCGCATAGTAGAGCCCGACCCCACCTTAGCCCTCCTCGACAACGAAGAGGATAAGGAAAATGAGGACCCCGGCATCCCATTCTTTCTTAATGACCCTACCTCTCCCGCCTTCTTCCCACTTCTCGTTGGCGAGATGGGTACCACCAAGCAGACGGTGCGATACATATATTACCGTCACAACTACCAGGAGGTTGTCGGAACCATGGGTAAGGGCCACCCATGCTACGCCTCGCAGGTGTTCCTCAATGAGGTCTATACTGGGCAGCTGGCGCAGCACATCACGGACAACCAGTTAAATATGTTCCACCCCCATGACCCTCACACCATTGTCCTGAATGAAGTCCTCGTTGAGCTCCGTAACCCCCGCCTTCATGCAGAAGTATCTCGGCTGCGCGAATGCCTCACACGTCGCGATGCCATTTGCATCTGCCAGTCGGACATCCGTCGACTGGAGACTGAATTAACGCGAGACCAATTCCATCTCGACATGGACTTTCCCTCGGTCCAGAAGCGTCTTCAGTACGCTCGGGCTATCCCTCTCATCACCGACAAGTATGCCGAGCTTCATGCGAAGCCCATGCGCCCCCGATGTAACGCCACCACGGGGGCGTTAGGTACGACGTGTACCACGCTAAGTCAACGGGATCAGAAGAGCGCGAGTCGGTTACGACTCAGTTCAATGATGCACAAGTATCACTTGGTTTCCCTGGAACCAAGGACAGTAGTAGATAGTCGAGGCTCAAGCGCGAAGGGCGAGCGAAGAGATAGACTCAAGCGCAAAGGCGAGTCAAAGGTCGTTCGTGAGGCAAAGACGACGTGGTATTACACAAGAAGTCAAGTCTACCGTACAAGCTAGGTAGGGCGTGACTTATATACTAATACAGGGTGTTTATACAGGACAAACACATGGCGCAAGCCTATCGTGATCGTACAAGAATGGAGACAAAGGGAATGGCTTTATGTAGTACAAGGGGATCCCGCGGGACGATGCGTGCCTTAGAAATGGTCAGCGGATGAAACAGAGCGTAACACTGGCCATCCTATCGCCGAGGCGCAGGGCGCAGAATGGAAGCCGAGAAGCGCGAGTCATGGGAACGTATTGCAACAGTACAGTAGTCCGAAGGTGCAAAGCGAGAAACAAGGCAATTCGTAACACCCGAGGCTCGCCAGAGCCCGTCCCCCTCGCTCTTCATGATGCTGGACCTAGCGAGATGCCCCGCCTCCATGGGGAGAGTGGCGGGTGCAAGCGCAAGTGTTTCCAGTGTAAGTCCACAGAGCATCTCATGGCGCAGTGCCCGGAGCGACAGGCACAGGAGCCGTGTCAGTGGTGCAGGAGTCGGGCTCACAAGCTCGATGTCTGCCTCATTCGACAACTCTCTCCCATGACGCCCGCGCATGTAGACTCAAGCTCCCACCCTCGGTGGTGCGGGAAGTGCCTGAGGTATGATGCTACCCACGAAGAGATCAAATGTCCCATGTATGAAATGTGTTGGGACTGCGGAGAGAGAGGACGCTTCATGTTTTTGCGCCGACACACCTGCCCCCGTACCCCTTCCCCTGTCCCTGCGAACATCCCTGCTGAGGAGGACTACGCTTACACTAGCGATTAGTTGAAGTTGGGGCGACTTCAATTCTGACAGGGGGGTAATGTCACGATTTTACTTGCTGACTTGGTTGTATGATTACGATACGATCCGATGACTCGCATCTCCTGACTCTTATCTCGCACTTTGCGCCTTGGCGATAGAATTGGTCGTTTTATGCTTCTTTTCATCTGCTGACCATTTCTGAGGCGCGCGTGACCCTGCAGGATTTACTTGTGCCATATACTATTCTTCCCTTTGTTCACGCTTCAGGACTCTTGACTCATGATCGTGCCATGTGTTTGCTCCTTGCAAACACCCTGTAACAGTATATAAGTCACGCCTTACCTAGCTTGTATGGTAGACTTGACTTCTTGTGTAATACCACATCGTCTTTGCCTCATGAACGACCTTTGACTCGCCTTTGCGCTTGAGTCCATGCCTTTGCTCGCCCTTCGCGCTTGAGCCTTGCCCTTCTACTATTGTCCTCAGTTCCAGGGAAACCGAGTGACACTTGTGCATCATCGAACTGAGTCTTAACCAACTCGCGCTTTTCCGATCCCGTTGACTTAACGCAGTACACGTCGTACCTAACGCCCCCGTGGTGGCGTTTACAGTTGGAGGGTACGAACCTCCGGACCTTCTACCCCACCGCAAAGCTCGCCCCAAAACGCCACGGCCCGTTCCAAGTGAAGCGGGTCCTCTCAGATGTCTCGTACGAACTAGAGCTTCCAAACACGTGGAAGATACACCCGGTCTTCCATGCGAATCTCCTTACACCATATAAGGAGACGGAGTTACATGGCGCAAACTTTATGCGCCCACCCCCAGAACTGATTGATGGAGAGGAAGAGTTTGAAGTGGAGCGCATCCTGCAGTCCCGATCACACGGACGAGGGCACAAACTTCAATTCCTTGTCCAGTGGAAGGGCTTCCCGATAAGCGATAGCACGTGGGAGCCTCTTGAGAACGTTCGACACGTGCCAGACCTCATTACTGACTTCTATCGCCTAAATCCTACCGCCGAAGGGGCTGGACGAAAGATATAAAACATGTCCCATCGACACCACAATCGCCCCGTTCCCCTCATCAGCCCTACCATGACTACTCCCATTATCTCTACTGTTCAAACCCGCCGCCCAGTCGAGATTATTCTCGAAAATCTGACCATTCCTTCGCAGGATATGGGTGTCCCCTCCGAACTGGAGGGTCATATGCCGTACTCTGTAATTCCCGACTCTCCCCCTTCTCCCGTCCTTGCGCTTGCTGTTGCCGCCCTAGCCTCACTAGTAGAAGAACCCATGCCACCCACTAAGACAACCGAACCTCCCCTGACTCTTGTCATTCCCTTCTCAGTCGACACGCCGGTCACTGTCCATGTCCCCGCCACGCCCACCTACCCACCTGAGACCACTGTCCCCCTCACTCCACCACCACCACTCTCACCACCTGCCGTCCCTGCTGCCCACATTCCAATCCCACCATTCCCCGCTGGAATGGATCACACTTTCACGCCGATCCCTCAGACTCGCGTCGTTGCACCTGACCCCACCCTAGCCCTCCTTGATGATGAGGAGGATAAGGAGAATAACGACCCCGGCATCCTGTTCTTCCTCAATGACCCAGCCCTCCCCACATTCTTCCCTCTCTTGGTTGGAGAGGCGGGAACTACCAAGCAAACCGCGCGATACATCTATTATCGCCACAACTACCAGGAGGTCGTCGGGACTATGGGCAAGGGCCATCCCTGTTACGCGTCACAGGTCTTTCTGAACGAAGTCTACACCGGCCACCTTGCGCAGCATATCACCAACAATCAGCTGAATATGTTTCACCCTCACAACCCCCGTGCCATCATCCTTAACGAAGTCTGATTGACCTCCGTAACCCCCGCCTTCACGCTGAGGTTTCCCACCTCTGTGAGTGCCTTACACACTGAGACACCATCCGCACGCATCAGTCGGATATCCAGCATCTGGAGACGGAGCTGACACGGGATCAGTTCCACCTCGACATGGACTTCTCATCGGTCCGGAAGCGTCTTCAGTATGCTCGGGCCATCCCTCTCATTGCCGACAGATACGCCAAGCTTCATGCGAAGCCTGTGCGCCCCCGAGGCTCGCCCAAGCCTACCCCCCTCACTCCCCGTGACGCTGGACCTAGCGAGATGCCCCGCCTCCATGGGGAGGGTGGCGGGCGCAAGCACAAGTGTTTCCAGTGTAAGTCGACAGACCACTTGGTGGCCCAGTGCCCAGAGCAACGGGCGAGGGAGCTGTGCCAGTGGTGCGGGAGTCGGGCTCACAGGCTCGACGTTTGTCTCATTCGACGACTCTCTCCCATGACGCCCACGCATGTAGACCCGGATTCCTGCCCTCGGTGGTGCAGGAAATGTCTGAGGTATGACGCCATGCACGAGGAGATCAAATGTCCCATGTATGAGATGTGTTGGGACTGTGGAGAGAGAGGGCGTTTCATGTTTTTGCACCGACACACTTGCCCCTGCACCCCCTCTCCCGTACCCGCAAACATCCCCGCCGAGGAAGACTATGCTTACACTAGCAACTAGTCGAAGCCAAGGCGACTTCGATTCTGACGGGGGGGTAATGTTACGATTTTACTTGCTGACTTGGTTGTACGATTATGATATGATCCGATGACTTGCACCTTCTGACTCTTATCTCACACCTTACGCCTCAGTGATAGGATGGGTCGTTTCACGCTTCTTTCCAACCGCTGACCATTTCTGAGACGCGCGTGACCCCGCGGAGTTCACCTATACTATATGCAGTTTTTCCCTTTGTTTACGCTTTGAGACTCTTGACTCATGCTCGCGCCATATGTTTGCTCCCCGCAAACATCCTGTACTAGTATATAAGTCACGCCCTACCTAGCTTGTACAGTAGACTTGACTTCTTGTGTAATACCACATTGTCTTTGCCTCACGAACGACCCTCGACTCGCCTTTGCGCTTGAGTCCACGCTTTTGCTCGCCTTTGCACTTGAGCTCCGTCTTTCTACTATTATCCTCGGTTCCAGGGAAACTGAGTGATACTTGTGCATCCCCGAACTGAGTCTTAACCGGCTTGCGCTCTTCCGATCCCGATTGACTTAGCACGGTACACGTCATACCTAACGCCCCTGTGGTGGCGTTACACGGCCCATGCACGCTTCCGTGGGACGCGAAACTTCGCAGAGCTGGTTACCTTGGTCAGCAACGCATTGGGCTTGAGTCGCTAAGGCCGCACGCAGGTGCAGCAAGGTTGGGAACAGGAACAGTGGGCTGCATGGGCCCTGCTGGTCTGGGGGTTGCAGATGATTGGAAATGGCCGCGCATGCTTCTGCGGGATGCAAAAGTTCACAGAGGTGGCCACCTTGATCTGAGACCGCGTCGCACTTGAGTCACTAAGGCCACACGGGGGTGTGGCACACTGGGGAACCTGGGGAATGCGAGGGGAAAAGTCGAAATGTGCAAAATGTGCAAAGTGCCCTCAAAGTGCCCTAAGGACGCTAAGGGCAAAAATAGAAAACGTGCGAAACATACAAAGTGCCCCAAGGATGCTCATGGCTGTAAGCGGAAAGTGTTCGAAACATCCAAAACATGTGAAACATATGAAGTGCACTAGGGACGCTATGAGTAATCAGAAGGCTTGGGGGCACGTACATTTCAGGTCCTGCACTGGCAACACCTTGGCGACGTGACCACCCATCACCAGCGACATGCACTCTCTATGTATTGGAGTCAGACATTGCTGGGGGATTTTTTAGCGCACAGATTTGGACTTAGTGAAAAGTTCATTCATTGTTTTGTCCTGTTTGGCCTGACGTGGGAAGCTTTTTCCCGTTCCTTGAACAAACAAAGAAAATCCCATCCACGTCGGTTCTTTTGCATCCCCTCCTTTGCACTCCCTTCGCTGAGTCTTCTCCAGTCCAACGTCCACCAGTCACCAGTTCAGCTGCCATCCCCACCTCTGTTCTGAGCCCACTAATATATTCAATGCAGCAAGGTCAACAGCCATACTGACCTGAGGCAGGATGCTGCCTCCGCACTTAACGTGTGACCCTCAAAAGGAGAAAAAAGACATAAGTACTATTCCACGTAGCCCTACAACTTATTGACCACTGTCACACAGCTGCAGTGACTCCACACTCCACAACTACAGCCGTCCGCCAACTCTATCCCCATCTGACACTGCCAACCCTGACACCACCATGTCACCAGTCTTGGCTGTAGGTCCCTTCAACCCGCTCACCCCACTTCCACCGACTGGCATATACACAGCTATTTTGGCATAACACCTGCCATTGCTGACGCCACCACCAAAGCCCCAGCCCCATGTTGTCCCAAACCACACCACTGCAACCACTGATTACCTGGGGTCGGGGTTACCTGTGCGCCAGTGGTGATATGATAACAGTACGACTGTGGTGGGGTGTGCGTTACCGCTGGCCGCAAGCAATGATGATGCAACACAGCAAACCAACAACAGTGATGGCAGTAAGCGACGTAATGGTGCAACTACGACGATGAGCAAGGCGATGATGGTAAACTTGGTGTGGCCTTGGCACCAAGTCAGGAATAAGTTCATCTCCCCCCCCCCTCCCTTCCTCTTTTCCCGTCACCGTTCATGTAGATACATGTATTCGCAGATGACTTCATGGCACTAGCTACCCTTCTCTGCCTCTTCTGTGGGCAAGTTCTAGTATGGGCAGAGGGAGCCCATTGTACCTGGTCCTACTTGGCCGCACCCACCAACTTAGTGGTGTCCCTGTTGCTCTCATCATCCCCTGCCCCTACCCACACCACCCACTCGTTTGGTTCCTGCCCTCTTCCCCACCCACCACTGCTTGTATGGTACCACGGGTATCATGCACCTACTGGTTGTACATCAAGCCTCAACTTGAGGTCGAGCCACGCCAGGGCTCAGTCCAGCCTTCTACCAGGCCTTAGCTCTTGTCCCGAGTCCCCAAGCCAAGGTGAGTCTTATTTGCACTTTGTTTTTGTCCCGTGGACTCATTCACCGTTAGATGACTGTCTAGGCACTACCATCACACCATTGAGCAATCCCAGAGGTAAGTTTTCAGGCCTATGCAGTATGGCTATGCCTTGTTTTGTCAACCTGCCGTGTACGGTCGTATTACTGATGGCGCACAGCCCTATTAGTTGCCTTGTTTACAATTTTCGGATTTGTGTTTTACTCATTTGATAGTTATAATAAATCTGATAATGATTGCTAAACATGCTAAACATGATAATGATGTGATATTTGAGAGCACCATTATTGGTATCCTATCTGAGAAATACCTGATTTACGGTGAAAATATTGATAATTAGCACTAATTTTGTTGTGGCAACGAAATGGAGATAATGTAGCTAATGTAGCTAATTTTCGCTAATTTAGTCAAATTATCCCTCGCTAGCGCGGGAGGTTTTTCCTGATGACTCACTCACTGAGCATGGCGCTCACGAGCATCCTGCTCATGGACAAGATCAACTTAGACACACTCCGTGCGCCTTTAGGCATACGTCTATCTGCACCTCTTCTGCTGTCCCCTCTACAGCCCCATTTAGACTCGTCTGACTGGACTTTTCGAAACAGAGCTTCGCAGAGATCGCATAATCCAACGAGGTGCATCTCGCGCAGCTCCATGGCTCCGACCCTAAAAGGTCGCCAGACTCGAGTACATATTCGAGCAGCCCTTCCAAATGGGTCTGGCGGACGACGCACTACCCGCCGCCACTATGTGTTTTGTATTTGTATGTACTTCTACGACCGTCGCGACCTCTGCACACGCCGTGGCAGCAGAGGTCGCAGCGCGAGCACACGAACGGGCATGGAGGCGGTCTACTAGGACATCATGTTCAATCGTACACGTCATACATAGCTCAACTAGTACGATTCCTGGACCGTTCAGCAGCAGATGCGCTTATCCTTCCTTGTGGTGTTCCTCAACTGCACAAAATAAACTTGCACGGGGATCTTGATTCCCAGAATGGTGTACACAACGATCTTTGCTATGCAAATTTGTTTTCGACCGAAGACTGAGACGCAACTAAAAGCTTGAGGAGATGTTTTCTAACAGTTGCAAGAACAAACGAACCGGATCGATAGCCTTGTCAATAGCCATAATAAAGCCCGCAAATGACTCGTCAGAGTGCTCTTGAGAAGGTGCAATAAGGTATTGTCGGATCTTCGAATCAATATTTGTCTCCCGATAGTCAACCTCCGCGTGGGTTAAGGCTGATTCCGGTGACATGTTTGAGAGACGTAAAAAGGTGGCATGCTTCAAGATGACGATGATGGCTTCGACAAAAGTCAAATTACACCCTCAAAATGGTAAAGGGAAATACCAGAGATCAAATGATAACCACCAAGACTGGTGGGGGTGAGCTAAGACATAAATATCATAAGAGAGGGACAAATGACAATAATACAAGCGAACACATTTTGAATGGTTGGAAATGACATGATCTGGTTTACCTTACGAAGAAGTGAGATATTTGGTTGAGTAAAGGTATGGAAGAGAACTTACAAACTGAAAAACCAAATGTAAACAAGTCATTAGAAACCTGGAAAGGAGTGTATCCACGCACGGGCTAGTAGATAAGGGATGAAAACGATCAATGGAGAGTAACAGGCGTGATCAACAGGGAAAGAAAACGCAGCAAGGTAAACAGCAACTTACATCCTGAAGGTCGGAGACAGATGACGTTAGCAGGCTGGAAAACACAGTGAACCACAGCAGCCACTCACCAACTGGAGAGCCGAAGACAGGCGTCGTCAGAAGGCTTCAAACACAGCGAGCCACGGCAGCCACTCACTCTCTAGAGGGCCGAGGACAGGCGTCGTCAGCAGGCTTCAAACACACCGAGCCACGGCAGCCACTCACGGACTGGAGAGCCGAGGACAGGCGTCGTCAGCAGGCTTCAAACACACCGAGCCACGGCAGCCACTCACCAACTGGAGAGCCGAGGACAGGCGTCGTCAGCAGGCTTCAAACACACCGAGCCGCGGCAGCCACTCACGGACTGGAGAGCCGAGGACAGGCGTCGTCAGCAGGCTTCAAACACACCGAGCCACGGCAGCCACTCACGGACTGGAGAGCCGAGGACAGGCGTCGTCAGCAGGCTTCAAACACACCGAGCCACGGCAACCACTCACATACTGGAGAGCCGAGGACAACCGTCGTCAGCAGGCTTCAAACACAGCGAGCCACAGCAGCCACTCACATCCTGGAGAGCCGAGGACAGGCGTCGTCAGCAGGCTTCAAACACAGCGAGCCACGGCAGCCACTCACGGACTGGAGAGCCGAGGACAGGTGTCGTCAGCAGGCTTCAAACACAGCGAGCCACGGCAACCACTCACATACTGGAGAGCCGAGGACAACCGTCGTCAGCAGGCTTCAAACACAGCGAGCCACAGCAGCCACTCACATCCTGGAGAGCCGAGGACAGGCGTCGTCAGCAGGCTTCAAACACAGCGAGCCACGGCAGCCACTAACGGACTGGAAGAGCCGAGGACAGGCGTCGTCAGCAGGCCTCAAACACAGCGAGCCACGGCAGCCACTCACGAACTGGAGAGCCGAGGACAGGCGTCGTCAGCAGGCTTCAAACACAGCGAGCCACGGCAGCCACTCACCGACTGGAGAGCCGAGGACAGGCGTCGTCAGCAGGCTTCAAACACAGCGAGCCACGGCAGCCACTCACGGACTGGAGAGCCGAGGACAGGCGTCGTCAGCAGGCTTCAAACACAGCGAGCCACGGCAGCCACTCACGGACTGGAGAGCCGAGGACAGGCGTCGTCAGCAGGCTTCAACACACCGAGCCACGGCAGCCACTCACCAACTGGAGAGCCGAGGACAGGCGTCGTCAGCAGGCTTCAAACACACCGAGCCACGGCAACCACTCACATACTGGAGAGCCGAGGACAAAACCGTCGTCAGCAGGCTTCAAACACAGCGAGCCACAGCAGCCACTCACATCCTGGAGAGCCGAGGACAGGCGTCGTCAGCAGGCTTCAAACACAGCGAGCCACGGCAGCCACTCACGGACTGGAGAGCCGAGGACAGGCGTCGTCAGCAGGCCTCAAACACAGCGAGCCACGGCAGCCACTCACCAACTGGAGAGCCGAGGACAGGCGTCGTCAGCAGGCTTCAAACACAGCGAGCCACGGCAGCCACTCACGGACTGGAGAGCCGAGGACAGGCGTCGTCAGCAGGCTTCAAACACACCGAGCCACGGCAGCCACTCACGGACTGGAGAGCCGAGGACAGGCGTCGTCAGCAGGCTTCAAACACAACGAGCCACGGCAGCCACTCACTTCCTGGAGAGCCGAGGACAGGCGTCGTCAGCAGGCTTCAAACACACCGAGCCACGGCAGCCACTCACCAACTGGAGAGCCGAGGACAACCGTCGTCAGCAGGCTTCAAACACAGCGAGCCACGGCAGCCACTCACGGACTGGAGAGCCGAGGACAGGCGTCGTCAGCAGGCTTCAAACACACCGAGCCACGGCAGCCACTCACCAACTGGAGAGCCGAGGACAGGCGTCGTCAGCAGGCTTCAAACACAGCGAGCCACGGCAGCCACTCACCAACTGGAGAGCCGAGGACAGACGTCGTCAGCAGGCTTCAAACACAGCGAGCCACGGCAGCCACTCACGGACTGGAGAGCCGAGGACAGGCGTCGTCAGCAGGCTTCAAACACAGCGAGCCACGGCAGCCACTCACTTCCTGGAGAGCCGAGGACAGACGTCGTCAGCAGGCTTCAAACACACCGAGCCACGGCAGCCACTCACTTCCTGGAGAGCCGAGGACAGGCGTCGTCAGCAGGCTTCAAACACACCGAGCCACGGCAGCCACTCACTCTCTGGAGAGCCGAGGACAGACGTCGTCAGCAGGCTTCAAACACAGCGAGTCACGGCAGCCACTCACTCTCTGGAGAGCCGAGGACGGGCGTCGTCAGCAGGCTTCAAACACACCGAGCCACGGCAGCCACTCACTCTCTGGAGAGCCGAGGACAGGCGTCGTCAGCAGGCTTCAAACACACCGAGCCACGGCAGCCACTCACCAACTGGAGAGCCGAGGACAGGCGTCGTCAGCAGGCTTCAAACACACCGAGCCACGGCAACCACTCACGAACTGGAGAGCCGAGGACAAGCGTCGTCAGCAGGCTTCAAACACAGCGAGCCACGGCAGCCACTCACCAACTGGAGAGCCGAGGATAGGCGTCGTCAGCAGGCTTCAAAACAGCGAGCCACGGCAGCCACTCACTTCCTGGAGAGCCGAGGACAGGCGTCGTCAGCAGGCTTCAAACACAGCGAGCCACGGCAGCCACTCACCGACTGGAGAGCCGAGGACAGACGTCGTCAGCAGGCTTCAAACACACCGAGCCACGGCAGCCACTCACCGACTGGAGAGCCGAGGACAGGCGTCGTCAGCAGCCTTCAAACACAGTGAGCCACGGCAGCCACTCACGAACTGGAGAGCCGAGGACAGGCGTCCGTCAGCAGGCTTCAAACACAGCGAGCCACGGCAGCCACTCACTTCCTGGAGAGCCGAGGACAGGCGTCGTCAGCAGGCTTCAAACACACCGAGCCACGGCAGCCACTCACGGACTGGAGAGCCGAGGACAGGCCGTCGTCAGCAGGCTTCAAACACAGCGAGCCACGACAGGCCACTCACGGCCTGGAGAGCCGAGGACAGCCGTTGTCAGCAGTGTTGAAAGGCAGCGGGACGGTAGCTGCTTACAAACTGGATCGCAGTGCAAGGTCAGGTCAGTCGATCTCAAAACCGCGACTAAGAGCTGACACTTACCCACTACGAGTCGGCGGGCATCAACCATCATGAGCCATGCATCGCAATTAAGACTTGATTAACTTACCCAGATATATGGAAACGGGAAAAGACATTCCCGGACAATATCTTTGACGTCCATGCCAATACGGGAACGGACACTGCAATGCTTGTCATCGTCGCGCACTTCGCCCTTTCAATTGGCGCACTCACCGCGTCAAAGCTCTTTTAACACTCAATTCTAAATTTCCCCTTTGCACAGCCAAAAGCATTAATCCGACGATGTCGTCATTCAAAGCTGCAGCCGTGGCCTCAATAAGCTTATCGCAGCCCAGACTTTGCTTGTGCATTTCTGCCGAAAAGCATTAGCACCCAACTCCGCTATTTGCCTCTCAACCTACGTTCTAATCGCACGAATCTGATATCATCACCAAGGGGACTTACATAGTGCTCTTGAAATTGCTTCTCCTCCACATCAAGTACGTCGTCATCTGGACTTCCAAAATCCTGCACGTGCATTCGGACATTTCGCCGAAATTGATCGTACTTTGTAAAGACAGCAATCACAGGGACTGAACATTATTGTTAAACAAGTCACGAATCTCCGTAACGACGCACCATTCCGTTCAGGACAGATGTCATTGAAAATTTAAGATCGAGCTGTGGTCGCTGGTTGTCCATTGGCACGCAGTACCTCAAATATGACCATCAGTTGTCGTAATCGTGAACACTCGGGAATCCAACCATATCGCATGTAATCTGTCTCGCAGTCGCCCACCTCCACACTTCTGTTGAATGAATGTTCGCAACGTGTCGAGTTCCTCTGCACTACCCGCCTCGATTCCGCGAGAGTCATGGAAAACATAGCCCCGATGATTGGAAAAGACTAGTTTCGTCGTCGATCCTGTGCTCCCCTCGCTGGCTACATTTTAGAGGCGACCAAAGAGAAGTACCACTGTCACTTACATCCATGGACGGGTCGAGTTTAACCTGGTCGCAGTGAGATCAGATTCGCAGACAAAGGTTGGACTACGTACCTCTTCCCCTCCCCGGTAAATGACGGGGCTCTCTGTCGTTTCGCAGATTCTCTTGAGGATCGACGTCTTGCCTGCGTTCGCCCTGCCCTATAATGAGCACTCGAAACCGGACTTCTGGAATTCGACGACTCGGCTGCTGGGTGTTCATTGGAGCGATGGAAGTGGTCTGAGAGCCAAGAACGCGAGTGACATCTGCCGGCTATAAGGGGAATTCGATGGCATTCTGGCACCAGAGAACAACCAAACACTCACGGATTTAGATTTCCTGTACACAAAAGTCACGGTAACGCGATGGTTACTATCTGTGAAGCCGCTCAGCAAGAAGTGGACTGTACTGGGCACAAGACATCACCACCTTCCAAATGGACAACCTTGTCGTCTCCGAACTTGTACGGCTTAAACTCGACAGAAACCTCAGCAACCCTTTTTTTAAAAAGCCCTCGCTGGATAGTCAACGTAGCACTTGTGTGGATTTTAAGATAGCTACAACAAATTAGCATTCGACAGTGAGAGCAAACACGGCCGATAAGACGAACATGTTGAGGTTCCAACG
Organism: Lactarius hatsudake; assembly: GCA_024734325.1. Classification (NCBI taxonomy): domain Eukaryota; kingdom Fungi; phylum Basidiomycota; class Agaricomycetes; order Russulales; family Russulaceae; genus Lactarius; species Lactarius hatsudake. The sequence continues at coordinate 726,725 of JANSJP010000012.1, forward strand.
AACGAGGAGCGCCGTTCTTGAATTTGTCAGACTTGCATGTGGCGCCGGCATCATCCTTGAACACGAGCTCGAGATCGGATGTAGGACGTTTCTTGATAAAATCGACAGATATTTCTACGTGACTATATTATTTCTTCTCAAAAAGAATGATAGGTCCTGTATACCTTTCAAATGAATAACTCTGTTCGTAAATCGGTTAGCTCATGCTCGAGAAGAAGCTGTTCGACTAACTGAGCTTGATCGTCCGTATCAGTTACAGATCTCAAATTCGATTCCATCCCAGGATATAAGGAATTTGTTTTTCTAAGCTCGAGTGCTGTGTGAAGAACTCCGATGAAGCAGATGGATGTACGAGTACGAGCGGAAGGACGTGTGAAAAACAAACAGCAACATTGCGCCACCTTTCACGTGACTTTCTCGTCATGACCTCACCGATTGGCTCGACTTGTGGTTCTTTCTCTCAAAAATCCAGCCTTTCTTGATTACACCAATTCCGAATCATCAGAAACAGTCAGCTCGACAACATCTCCTTCAACCACCCTTGTGACCTTCTCAACAACGACAAACCAAGCCTATCCTCCAAATGAAGTACGCACCCAATTATTTTCGCTCTGACGTCGGTCTGGCTCAGAACTCGAAAAAGGGTCCAGATGCTCGCCTGCTTGATCTCAGGTCCAGCGACGCAGAGGAGGAGCACGCCGGTGTTGTCTGAGCCCAGGCTCTACTCAACTGGGTGCCGCAGCCAACGGGTCGAGGAGGACGTGCGCGGGCGCGAGGCGGCCCTGGGTAGATCGTGTTCGCACTCAACGAGATCGGTGCGTGCTTTCCGCCCTTCTCTCTCACATACCCGACTGACGCACCTTCCTCGGCACCACTACCTCAACGAATCGGTCCCGGTCCCCGGTATCGGCGCCTTTGGCACCAGCGTACTCTTCCACCTTCTCATGGTGTACAGGCCGCGGGGGGGCGCAGACGGTCGCATTATATCAACTGAAATGCGTATTCACTGTCACCGTTCGAATCGAACTTCTGAAAGATGGTGGTCGACTAGATTAGGTCGGTTGAAATCGGCTTATGATGCAGTAGACTGAGTAGTCTCTCAATGTGATCTACTTATCTTCCACCGGAAATACCGGTGTGTGTAATGTGTATTCTTTCTCATACATGTTCACTGTGAGTTCGTCGTGAATTCGATTATATTGTACTTGACCAATGGTGCAGCTCTTCTCAGAAGAGGAGCGATGTGCGCGATTGGGGAGAGTTTAGACAAGCCGATGAGTTGCTTAGTACGTGTCGTTTACGACGGAACTATAGACAGCTATATTGCGTGGGATATAGGGTTAGCGATCGTGTAGGACCAACAAAAATGAGAGTGTGGCCGTTTGGATGGAGACCCGAACCCTTTTCACTATAGAAAAAGGTAAAATCGTAATGAGTGTGACTATCAATGAGAAAGATATGCGGCAAAGAAAACATCCAAAAAAAAAAGATAAATGGGCATGCACGAATTCAGTTCTTTTTTTTTTTTTTTTTTTTTTTTTTTTTTTTTTTTTGGACCATTTGTATTCCGCAGCAGTACATAGTACAAGAACGGTCTTCGCCCCAGCCTTACTACTCTGTACGTAAACTCCGAGACCGCAAACACATCACCCGCCACGACTACGTATCCTTTCCATAAGGGTCTACGGGGGTACGGCTCAGCATGTAGGCTAACTGCGTCCCGGGGTAACCTAGAAGGGTCAGATGGTGAGGATCACGGGGAGACAAGAATGAGAAGGTAGGTATGATAAGCGAAATTTAGGGGAAGAAATGGTGAAGTTAATGCGTTCCCCCGCCCTGAAACAACACGGGCGGGGGATCAAAGGGTCAGGAGGGGGCGGGGAAAAGGAGTGAAAACCTGCCCTGGGGCGGCACCTTCCAAGGAAAGCCGGGGTTCATCTGAGGGATCGTAGGCGGGGCTGGGCCAGGCAAGGTCTAGCCCGGTCGCGATGCGCGGTAAACGAGTGTAGGTACGTGTCGTAGGGACACGATGGTGCGGGCAGGGGTTATGAGGGGGGGTTAGGAGGTGCGGACGAAGGGTAAAGTATGTGAACGGGGGAGGGGGTGCGTAAGTGCGGTCCGGAAGGAAGAATCAGGAGGAAGCAGCGGTTTGGCTCTGCCCGTGTTACGGGGTTTGGCCTTCCAGCGCTTCAACTCCCCGCGTGCCGAAGGCGAAGAGGGGTCCGCTCGGCCATAAAGTGAACGCAGTGAGTCCCCGGAGGGATCTTCAAAGGGCCACGACGACCGAAGAGACAGAGCCAGGTCTGTATGAGGACGGTTTGCCCTCACCCCAAGATGGGGCTGCGTGATGAGTCTCAGCTTCCTGTACGCGGGGTTATCCGCGAGGAGAGCTGCGTGGAGTTCGGAGGGGGGTGTAGGCCCACGTGTAAGGGACGCTCCGGTGGGGATGCCGTTGATCACTCGAGGCGGGCCATTTGCAATTATCCCTGGTCTGGGACGGAGGCGGGGGAGTTGTCGGCAGAGAGGAAAGTCGCGAGGCCTGTCGGAGATGAGGTGGGAGGCTTGCACGGCGAGGTGGTGGTTTGCGCCGTGGGGGGTCCGGCGTTCAGTGGCATGTGACCACGAGGTTGTTCTTCGCTGTCCAACGAGCGGCAGACAGGGTGACCGCGTGGCCCCTCCGAAGCCCGAGAGGACGGCGTTGAGGTGGGCCAAGAGGCTCCTGTGGGCCGCGGGCGGACAGCCAGGGCTTGGGGCCACCTGCATTCTGGCGTTTGAAGGGACACGACCAAGCATGGTCGCGCGGGAGTCTTTGCCATGGAGGGCGAAGGAGGGTTTGGGTGCGGGCGGGGGGGGGGGGCGTGCGGGAGGGGCAGGCGTGCGCACCGGACCGGATGGAACCGTAGCCGGTGCAGGGGCAGGAGGCTGGGCACGGGGTTTCTTAGCACGAGGCTTCGAGACAGGGGGAGGGGGTGGGACAGGGGCAGGGGCAGGTGGCTCAGGGGCCACGACTGCGGCTGCAGGCGCAGGGGCAGGAGGGGGCGGGGGCCGGGGTAGGAGGGCGAGCCATCTCCACATCCTGAGCCGGCGCGGCGACAGGAGTGGAGGATGGTGGCGAGCTGGGAGTGTTCGCCGGGATCGGGAGAGGAGAGTGCGAGCCAAGAAGTCGAGCTTCTTGTTGACGTCGTTGAGGCGGTCGTTGACGTCCATGAAGCCTCCCTGGACATTGCCGTCAATGTCGTGGAAGGGTGCAATGGAGTACTGGAAGATGTCGCGGGTGGAGTCCGCGATGCGCTCGACCAGTTCGGCGTGAGTGGAGGGGTCAGGAATGGGGGGGGGGAGGAGGGGGCCCGAAGTGAGAGGTCGGAGCCCCGAGCCTGACGAGGGGGTTGAGGCCAAGCCAGTGCAGGGGGGAAAGGTTCTCGCAAGCGGGCGCAGGAGTGTTGAGCCAGTAACAGAGGTCCTCCGCGAAGAGGGCCTTTCCGCGACGTTCATTGTTGTCGTCGTAGAGCTTGAGTTGGTGGGTGAGGGTGGCGTGGACGTAGTTCAGGCCATCCGACGCATGGTCGGAGTTATCAGAGAATTGGGATTGGCCGTCGTCTTCCCGTCAGTCATGGCTGCACGAATGTAGCGGTGCGACTGCCGCGCTACGTTAAGCAAGGCGAAGGGTTAAGTGAACTGAACCAGTGACACACCCAACTTAATGCGGAGACAAGTCACGCGCTAGATGTGCAGTCGACGTGGAGTGCGTGGAACGTGTTAAGGCAATGCAGGACTTCAACCCACAAGATCCACACGGCGGCACACTGAGTGGAGAACCAAGAGGACAAGTTCAGATCAGACTTGACAGAGTATGGGAAGTACAAAGGGGAATACGCACCTGAGTGGAGAACCAAGAGTGACAAGTTGGTTCCACTCAGGATGCTACATGAGGGTTATATACACTACTGTAGCTGAGCTTGAACTGAGTCTAAACACTATTACTAAGTGTACAGTAAGACTCCTTGACTCAGGAGCTGATGCGTCGTGTCTAATAATAGCGCATCCTATTGTGCTGACTGATGCACATGTCACCTGCGCTACGAGCGACTCACTTGTTGAGTAAAAACCTAGTACAGCGAGTAAGCGTATATTACACATCATGACGTATGTATGTTTCTAGATCCTTCTAGAGTCTTCCATCTCCTCTATCCAATCAGAACTTAACTAAACGTATAAGGGACTCTTGTCCACGATCACGTGCACATGGGTGGCATTCCGTGGACTGACTGGTATCCGTACTTCAGCCCTTTATATCTTTACCAAATAAATGCGTGTAAATACGCAAAAATAAGATAAAATAATACGCTGTCCGTGACAACGAAGGTCGTCGAGGTTGTCCCCAGAGGAGATGTAGTGTTCGAGAGGGCGAGGCATAGGAGATGGTGGTGGTAAGAGGTCAAGGAGCGGCACGAATTCAGTTCACGCGTACCCACTCCCCCGCGCTCAAGTTCCCAATGCGCCCCCGAAGGAAAGACGACGCAGCGTAATGCCGATCCCAGCGGAGGTCGTGTCCACAGCGCGAGACGCGACGGGCCTTCCTCCGCCTTCGCAGCCTCGGTCGGGAGAGAAGCCCGCAGGCGGAGCGTACGAAGCGCCTGCACGTTCGGCAATAGCGATCCGACTTGCTTGTACAGCGCTTGAAGCGAGACCTAGTACTGGGTGACTTCCCATAAGCCTACATCCTACATTTTCCTATCCTACATGTATTCGGAGTTATGTAGGATCCGCCTAGGTTAGGATAGGATTGGGTGCTAACCATAAGACCCTCAAACCAAAGTTATACCCGACTCCTGATGTGATCATCGCCAACTGCACCTAGATACGGAATCGCGATAGCTCTTTCGTTGAGACTCAAGAGACAATAGCACATGCCGATGCTTTGGGGTCAAGAGCACACTTGAGCTAGATAAGTCAAACAACTTTACATGATAATATGTGCCTACTCAATCCCGCCTGCGAATGTCACGAAAAGTCATGTTCTCGAAGTTATACCACATCTCTTCATCTTGACCCATCCAGACTGGCTCATAAACACTGCTTATCTGGCTGATTCCAACACAATTCGCACGGAGATTATTCAAGCGGTGATACCACACCCGAACGCTGGGAAACAGTCTGAGAGCGCGCAGGATTTTGGGGGGTGTGAGTCGTCGTTAGCAGTCGCGCAGGCCTCCGCGGAGCGCGAGATGTCGTATGCGGGCGCACAGCGAACGCGCGTACGTTGATGTCGAAGGGCTAAGGGCGCGCGTGAGTGCAGCGAGGTCGGGAATGGAAACAGTGGACTACACAGAGCCCCGCTGGGAATGAGGGTGGTTGCAAACGGTCGCACACGCTTCGGCGCGGCGCGAAATTTCGCAGAGATGGCCGCCAGGGTTGGGTCGCGTCGGGTTCGAGTCGCGAAGGACGCGTGCAAGTGCGGCGCGCTGGGGAACGCGAGGGACGAGCTACACTGAGCTCTGAAGTTCAAAATCTGAAGGTGAAGGGGAAAGTCAATTACTTGGAAACTGGGTTGTAGAGAAACCTGTATACTGCAGCATATGCCGCCACACTTTCATGGCCACTGGTAGCACAAGGCCAAACCCGAAGGGCCCGAGGATTCACATATTTTTTCGCGAAATTGTTGCTCAGCGAGTCAGCTTTCCGAGATTTTTGCCTCGATGTGGCATAAATTTTGTACTCCGACATGGTGTAGGATTTAGAAAGGCCCCCCCCCCCCCTTTCTAAACACCAGTCGTCTAGGATCCGTGTTGTTGAGGTTGGAGCACAAATTATCGAGATTAATCCCCCGATTTCAGGATCAATGGTTTAGGATAGGAAAATGTAGGATATAGGCTTATGGGAAGTCACCCACTAATCAGTCAGAGAAACAGCCGAGGGGGGCAGCCGACGCGTACCTCATCTGAAGTGCCGTCGAGACTCAGTTCGAGTACCTCGAGTCCCGCGCCCGTATTTTCCAGCGCGCCCAATAATCGCCCACACGTACGCACGTCCACGTCGGGCGCGAGTACGAGTCCGAGCTCTTTCAGCGCCCCGCCGAGCGCGCTAAACAGGGCCGCGAGGCGAAGGCCGTCATACAGCGTGCTCGCAATGTGTAGCGTCACGCGGCGGAGCGGACGACCAGGAGCAAGGCGCGGCTGCGATGCCAGGACTGCTATCGAGCACAGCAAGGCGCGGGACGGCGGCTGATGGGACGTCCTGCGCTGCAGGGGGAACGCCGACGAAATGGGGCAAAGCTAGGTGGGTGAGATGCGCACGCGCGGGTGCGGCGAGAAAACCGTCGAAGAACGCGTAGGGCAGCGTGTCTGCGAGCAGCGTCAGGTGCGTGAGCGTGCCGGGCGCCGCGGCGAGCAGTTCCGCGTCGAAGGCTGGCAGCGTCAGCGCCGACAGCGCGCGCATCGATCGGAGCGCCAACGCCAGCGCGAGTACGAAGGACGGGCCATGCGAAGGCGGGTAGGCGCGCAGCGTCAGCGTCGTCACGAGCGCCGCGAGATGTGGTGCGCCTGCTAGCCGCGCGACGCAGGCGTCAGCGTCGTCTGCGGACAGTTCGAGCGTGCGGTAGAGCGCGAGTTGCGCGGCGGCGCTGAAGCGCTTCGATACGCGGGCTAGGACGGGCAGCCGCGAGCGCGGGACGTGCGCCATGACGAATGAGAGCGGGATCGGAGGGCTCAGGCGCGCCTGCTGTCGGGCGAGCCGTGGTGTGCGAGGCTCGAATACCTGTGGGGAAGTCACTATGATGCGCTGGGGCGGAGGTGGTGGTGCAGGTGCGTGCGCGGACTCGGTCGGGGAGTGCAGGAGTGCGGGCGAGCTGAGCGTGCGGGCGCAGGTGGGGTACGTCTGGAAGGAGGATGTGCGCTGGGTGGGGCGATGTATGTTGGTACGCTTGGGAACATCTCGGGAACATCTCGGACATGCGCGGGAAGGTAGGTGAGACAGGCGAATCGGTGCAGGCCATGTCCAGCTCGGAGATCATGCTAGCATGTCGCGCGAGGCCGCTGGGAGGACGGATATCTGAAGAGGGAGGTGTTGAGCGGCTAGGAGAGCGGGGCCATGGGACATTGGAAATGTGGGAATTGGCTTTGGAGGAGCGTCCTCGACGACCCCTGCGAAAATGTAACAATGAAGTAAAGGTTGTCATCTGCCGGTGCAGAGATATCGAGATGGAGCACTCTGAAGCCATGTAGGATGGTGATTTGCAATAATATAATTTCCAAGGTTCTGGTGGCCATGCCAGTGGTTGTAGAGCGTCGATCTTGGTCCTTCGGTTCTGATTCTGTCCATGTCTTGACGATCAAGCAGCCCTTCCTCCCGCCAGCGGGCTGACGATCTTCAGGCTTGATATATTGATAGCTTGATCGTCCATATCAGTTGCAGATCGTGCCTTCGATTCCATGTTGGTCTGTTCCCGCCAACTCTCCGGTGACATCGATGACACGTAGTCGACCACGCTGTTTGGCTCGACTTGTGGTCTCTCAAATAGCCCTGGATTCCCTGGGGCCGACGCTCTAACCTTTCTCATCTCTCTCACATATCATCGCAAGAGACAGTCAGCTCGACAACGTCACCTTCAATCATCCTTGTGGCTTCTCAACAGATGCAAAAAAAAGCTTACCCCTCCAATGAAGTACGCACTCAATTATCCTCGCTCAGGATAATACGTCTGACATAGGTCTGGCTCAGAACTCAAAAAGCACCTAGGTTCCCGCCTGCCCGATCTCAAAGTAACCATCATCCCCTCTATCTTGCCCGCCAACGACCTGGCCATTGATCTGTTCCGCCCAGTCTCTGCCGCGTCACCCACCTGACGAAAACGCGATGATGGCGTCTTAGCCTTTCGTCGTTCGCGTAGCTTCCGTCGCTGCGTCGGAGTAGGCACCAACCACGGGCGGAAAGACAAAGGAGCATCCGTAGCGACTCTACGTCCGGTAAGCTTGCCACTTATTTCTCGTGCTTGATGCGCACGACTCGGCTGGGTGCCGCAGCCAACCGGTCGAGGAGGACGTGCGCAGGCGCGAGGCGGAGGGCAAGCGACCCTGGGGGGGTTCGTGTTAGCGCTCAACAAACTTGGTACGAGCCTTTCGTCCCCATACCCCTTCCCGGATAGACCTGGTGCTACGTGAAAATGCCCCACACACGACTGGAGCACCTCCACCCAAGCACCTCCGCCACATAACCCTGACGTTACACTCTCGATCCCTGGTCTGGTACCAGCACACGGATCACCTCGGCGACTACACCGGCGTTCTCCGCCTTCTCAAGTATACGAGCGGAGCGGGTGTAGATTGATGGGCACGTGATATCATGTGATGCGTTATAGGCTGAGTTGGGAGCCGTCAACTCCCGTCTCTTGTCTTCAACTCTCCGATAATACGTAGTCGACCACGCCATTTGGTTCGACTTGTGGTCTCTCAAATATCCCTTTTTCTCATCTCTCGGAAAGAGACAGTCAGCTTGACAACTTCACCCTCAATTGTCCTTATGGCTTCTCGACAGATGCAAAAAAAAACCCGTTTGGCCTGGCTTGTAGCTCTCAAATACCCCTTCGGCCAACGCTCCGACCCTTCTCACGCCCCCTCTCATTTACCCTAGTTCATCATGGGAAGGAACCGTCAGCTCGACAGCACCTTCCTATATCGACCTTGTAACTCCCAAAATAAACCAAGCCTACCCCTCAAGTATACATCTCATTTTTGTCGCGCGAGACAATGCAGCTAACCTTGTGCTGGCGCAGAGCTCAAAACGATCCAGGCGTGGCGCACCTGCCTCATCACAAAGCCTGTTCTGTTCCAACTTTCCCGTCCACGACAACATGCCTGGAACCACCAACTCCCGTCAACTCTCTGAAGACATGGGTAGTCGACCACGCCGACTGGCGAGGCTTGTGGCAGCTGGCGTCTCCCTCAAATATCCAACCTTTCTCATTTTTCTCGCTTACACCAATTCTTCGGAAAAGGTCAGCACGACAACATCAACTGACCCTCCCGACAACTGACCGAGACTATTCCTCAAATAGAGTAAGCACCAAATTATTTCCGCCAAGGACACCGGTCTAGCTCAGAACTCAACAAGGATCCAGGTGCCCGCCTGCCCGAGCTCAAAGTCAACATCATCCCCTCCATTTTGCCCGCCGACCTGGCTATTGACCCGTTCTTCCCAGTCTCCCCGTGGGACTCGCATCACGAAGACGTGACGATGGCGTCTGTGCCCAGACTCTCATTGCTCGCGTAGCTAGCGACTTCTGTCACCATACACGACGTCTCATCCGCTGCGTCGGAGCCGACATCTGCCAGGGGCGGCAAGACGCAGGAGTAGGTGTAGCAGCTCTACGTCTGGTGAACTCGCCGTCGTATTGCTCGTGCTTGATGCGCACAGACCCGGCTGCGTGCTGCAGTTGGCCGGTCGAGGTGGACGTGCGCGGGCGCGAGGCAGAGGGCAAGCAGTTCGGTTCGTTCGCGCTCAACAAGATCAGTACGTGCCTTCCGTTTTCTTCTCTCTCAATTTTTCGAATAGACCTGGTGCGCGAGAATGCATATGCCTGGCTGAAACACGTCTGCGCTACGACCCCAACGCCGCCCTCCCGTTCCGCGGGCTGATACCAGCGCACGAATATCCTTTGGTACTGCACCAGCGCACTCCCTCCGCCTTCTCATCGTGTACAAGCTGAGCGGGGGCGCAGGTAGTCGCGTTATATCAGCCGGAATGGGTATACACTATTACTTTTGGAACGGGTTCCGAAGGACGGTGGTCAAGTCGATCAGGTTGGGTAAAAACTGTTTACGGTGGGATACAGTAACGTCTCAACGATGTGGTCTATCTCCCACCATTATCAGAAACATCGACGTGTGCCATGTGTGTTATTTTCTGATACTTATTCGCTGCAAGACTTTCGTGAATTTGATTATAACCACTATTTTCGGACAGAGCATGCAATTCGGGAGAGTTCATACCTGTTTATGAGTTGTTGAGTACGTGTCATGTGTAATGTACATGGTGAGAGTAATGTGGTATATATGAACTTTACGACCTATAGACAGCCGTGATGCGAGGACATCGGGTTGCGATCGTGCAGGGATCAACAGAAAGGGTAGAGTGGACGTCTGAATGGAGATCCACGCCCTTCTCTTCAAAGAAAAAGAGTCAAGTCATAATGAGTGTAGTGAACGAAGGAGAAAAATACGTGCGCAATAAAAAACATCCAAAAGAAAGAAAGAAAAGGAGCATACGTAGAATTTTAATTCCCGCGTACCCACTCCTCCCGCTCGAGTTCCCAGTGAGTGCCCGAAGGAAACACGACGCAATGCCGATCCCAGCGGTGGTCGTTTCCACAGCGCAAGACGCGACGGGCCTTCTTCCGCCTTGGCAGCCTAGCGTAGCCCGCAACCGGAGTATACGAAGCGCCTGCACGTTCGGCAACAGCCGACCCTTGTACAGCGCTTGCAACCTTGCTTGCAGCGAGACCAACACTAAATACTGTAGTACCAATCAGTCAAAGCCAGAGCCGAGGCGGGTACTACCCGCCTCGGCTCTGGCAGCAGACGCGTACCTCATCTGAGGTTCGAGTACCTCGAGCCCAGCGCCAGTATTTTCCAGCACGCCTACCGGCCACCCACGCGTGCGCACGTCCACATCCACAAGTCCGAGCTCCTTAAGCGCGCCAAACAGGTTCGCCGGGCGCAGTTGTACAGCGTGCTCGCGATGCGTAGCGTCACGCGGCGCAGCGGACGGCCAGGAATGAGTGCAGCCACGAGGCTATGGCCGAACACGGCGATGGGTGGGACGTCATGCGCTGCAGGGAGGCACGCCGACGAAGTAGGGCAGCGCGAGGTGCGTGAGCTAGCCCGGCGCGACGGCGAGCAGCCCCGCGTCGAAGACCGGCAGCGTCAGCGACGACAGCGCGCGCATAGAGCGGAGCGCCAGTGTCAGCGCGAGTAAGTTACGAAGGACGGGCCGTGCGCCGCTGCAAGGCGCGCAGCGCGAGCTTCGTCGGCCGACAGCTCGAGCGCATGGTAGAGCGCGAGTTGGGCAGCAGTGCTGAAGCGCTTCGAGACGCGGGTAAGGACGGGCAGCCACGACGTGCGCCCAAGACGGATGAAAGCGGGATTGGAGGACTCTAGCGCGCCTACCGCCGGGAGGGCCGTGTCGGGGAGTAGGAATGCCGGTGAGTTGAGTGGAGGGCGCGAATGGGTGCGTTTGGAAGGAGATCCGTGCGCTGGTGCGCGGGATGATGTGCGTTGGCACGCTCGGGAAGATCTCGGACATGCGCGGGAAGGAAGGTGAGATGGGAAAATCGGTGCAGGCCATGTCTGGCTCAGAGATGTTGTTGGCGGGTCGCCCGAGGCAGCTGGGAGGGCGGATATTCAAGTTCGGAGACGGAGGTGATGGGGAGGGACTAGGAGGGCCTGAATATGTGGGAAATGGCACTTGAAGCTTGAAGGAGCGTCCCCGGACCCTGCGGAAATGTAACATGAATACAAAGGTGGACATTCGCCGATGCAGGCCTATGGAGATGGGGTATTATGATGTTGAAGATATTGTGAATGGCGAGTTCATGAGACTAGGCATGTCTTTGCTGAACCTACGAATAAGGGACGGTATGGTGCAAAGAGGAGGGTGTCGTAGGAGGGAACAGAGGCTATTAGAAGCAAGGCTGTCCATGTAGAGTCAAGTTCGTGTTCTACAAGGTCAGTGCGTTCCATTTGTCTCTGTGCCCCTTCACTGACTTCACTCCCCGAATATTGGAAAGACGTACGTACCTCCTTCCAACTAATTTCCCCATATATAGTGGGAGTATCCGTTGTATAACAGGCTTGCTGTAGGATGGACGTCTTTCCAGAGTCTGCTCTTTGGATTGACGGAAGCAAAGCAAAAGTTGTTGATCGATTTGATAGTTCACACGATCGACTCGGTTCACCGTCATCGACAACCGAACTCAAGCAGTGGCAACCACCAGTCGTACAACACCAGTCGTACAACCGGAGGCTCCCGAGCGGTAGTCGTTGGTTCTATTCCGACCTCCTCGTCTTCCTCGTCCACGACAACTTGAACATGCTTGGAACCACCAACTCCCGTCAACTCTCGATGAAACGGGGTAGCTGACCTCGCAGATTGGCTCGACTTGTGGCCGTCACGGTTGGCGTTACTCTCAAAAATCTAACCTCTCTCATCCCTCTTGATTCCACCAATTCCGAGTCATCAGAAACAGTCAGCCCGACCAAGAGCTCGACAACATCCTCTTCAATACCCCTTATGACCATCTCAACGACACACGCAAAAGACAAATTAAGCCTATCCCTCAAATGGAGTACACACTCAATTGTTCCCTGCTCAGGATGTCGGTCTGGCTCAGAACTCCCAGGTGCCTGCCTGCTTGATCTCAGGGCCAACGACGCAGGTGAAGAGCGCATCATGTTACTTACCGATCTACCCCCTGATCCGTCCCACCCATTCTCCTCCATGGGACCCGCGTCACGAAGACCCGATGCTGCTGTTTGAGGCCAGACTCTCGTCGTCTGCTTCGCTATGCGCGACGTCCCATCTGTTGCATCGGAGTAGGCACCTTCTAGGAGCACCAAGACGAAGGAGTAGCTGTCACAGCTCCACGTCCTTTTTTCTCGTGCTTGATGCGCACGACCCGGCCCGGTGCCGCAGCCAGCCTGTCGAGGAGGACGTGCGCGGGCGTGAGGCAGAGAGCAGGCGATTCGGATCGCGCTCGACGAGATCAGTACGTGCCTTCCGACCCCTTCTCTCTCAAATTCTCGGATAGACTTGGTGCCCCGCGAGAATACACATGCCTAGCTGAAGCACGTCCGCACTACGACCTCAACGTTACCCTCTCGTCCGCGAGTTCACGAATCACTTTTGGCACTGCACCATCGCACTCCTCTGCCTTCTCACCGTGTAAAAGCCGAGCTGGACGCAGACGGCCTCGTTATCAGCTGGGATGCGTATCCACTCGTGTTCCAACTGGTTCCGAAGGTCAACTATATCAGATTGGGTAAAGTTGTTTACGGTGCAATACAAGTAACGTCTTAATGACGTGATATATCTCCCACCATCATTGGAAACGTCGTGTGCGCGTATGTATGCGGAGGTAACAGGGCACCGTCAGCCAAAGCGAGGCTTGGGCCATGCCTCTCCCTCTGGAAACACTAGTATTATGGGTATCTTCAGGTTAAGTTGGCCTCGTATCGTTGTCTCCACCCAGAGTATGCCCACCAGTACATAAGAACTCCTGAGCCGGATCCACAGCCTGAGTATCTGGATTTTCCTCATCGTGCGTTGTGTGTCCCCTGCTCTTATGCGCCCCGCCCGTCCGACTCCCAGTCTGAACTCAGAGCCTCCATGTAATTCTTGATAACATCACCATCATCATGGTCTAGTCGTAAGAAGCCCCAAACCAAATGACGAAATCATATCCCCACAGCTCTCGCACGCCCTCGAACATGCGAAGAGCAGAAGGAGGCGGGCCAAGTCTTCATAGCACCGCCCACCCAAGCTGATGTGAGAATGGTGCTCACGTTCATGGAAAAGATCAACTTCGAAACACTCCGTGCGCCTTTAGGAATACATCGATCTGCACCTTCTGCTGTCTCTTCTCCCACCCCACTCATCTGACTGGACTTTTCGAAAACAGAGCCTCAGGGAGATCACAAAAACTGACGAGGTGCATATCGCGCAGCTCCATGGCCCCGACCCCACAAGGTCGCCAGGCTTGACCACATATTAAAGCACCCATTCCACATGGGTCTGGCGGGCACGCCACCACCATATGTGCTGTATGTGTATTTACTTCTACGACCGCCGCGACCTCCGCTAGAGGCCGCTGGGAGAGCGACAGATGAAGCGCGAGCAGACGAATGGACATGGAAGTGGTCTAAGACATCCGGTTCAATCGTACAAATTATACACCGCTCAACTAGTACGATTCCTGTACCATTCGGCAGTAGACGCACTTATCCTTCCTTGTCAACTTCGCTATGAAAATACACTTGCACGGGAATATTGGTTCCCAGAACAGTGTAAACCAACGATCTTTTCTATGTAAACGTGATTTCGACCGAAGACTGAGACGGAACTAAAAGCTTGACGAGACATTTTCATAACAGATGCAAGAACAAACGTACCAGATCAATAGCCATAATAAAGCGCGCAAACGACTTGTCAGAGTCCTCTTGAGAAGATGCAGTAAGGTGTTGTCGGATCTTCAAGTCAATATTTCCCTTGCGATAGTCAACCTCCGCGTGGGTTAGAGCCGATGCCGCTGACATGTTCGAGAGACGTAAGAAGGTGGCTTCCTTCAAGATAATGATAACAGCTGCAACAAGCATTAAATACACCCTAAAAACGGTAAAGGGAAATACCAAAGATCAAATGATAACCGCCAAGACTGGTGCGGGTGAGCTAAAAAAGATAAATATGGTAAGCAAGGGATGAATGACAATGATACTAACAAACACATTTTGAATGGTGGGAAACGACATAATCTGGTCGACCTTACGAAGAAGTGAGATGGTGGGTTGAGTAGACGTATGGGAAAGAACTTACAAACTGAAAAACTAAATGTGAGCAAATCGTTAACAAGCTGGAAAGGAGAGAATCCACGCACACGCTAGTAGGAAAAAAATGAGTCCGTTCAATGGAGAGTAACAGGTGTGATCAACGAGAAAGAAAACACGGCAAGGTAAAGAGCAACTTACACCCTGAATGCCCGAGACAGACAACGTCAGCAGGCGTCAAACACAGCGAGCCACGGCAGCCACTCACTTCCTAGAGAGCCGAGGACAGGCGTCGTCAGCAGGTTTCAAACACAGCGAGCCACGGCGGCCACTCACTTCCTGGAGAGCCGAGGACAGGCGTCGTCAGCAGGCTTCAAACACAGCGAGCCACGGCAGCCACTCACTTCCTGGAGAGCCGAGGACAGGCGTCGTCAGCAGGCTTCAAACACGGCGAGCCACGGCAGCCACTCACTTCCTGGAGAGCCGAGGACAGGCGTCGTCAGCAGGCTTCAAATACAGCGAGCCACGGCGGCCACTCACTTCCTGGAGAGCCGAGGACAGGCGTCGTCAGCAGGCTTCAAACACGGCGAGCCACGGCAGCCACTCACCACCTGGAGAGCCGAGGACAGGCGTCGTCAGCAGGCTTCAAACACACCGAGCCACGGCAGCCACTCACGGACTGGAGAGCCGAGGACAGGCGTCGTCAGCAGGCTTCAAACACAGCGAGCCACGGCAGCCACTCACGTACTGGAGAGCCGAGGACAGGCGTCGTCAGCAGGCTTCAAACACAGCGAGCCACGGCAGCCACTCACGGGCTGGAGAGCCGAGGACAGGCGTCGTCAGCAGGCTTCAAACACAGCGAGCCACGGCAGCCACTCACTTCCTGGAGAGCCGAGGACAGGCGTCGTCAGCAGGCTTCAAACACAGCGAGCCATGGCAGCCACTCACGTACTGAAGAGCCGAGGACAGGCGTCGTCAGCAGGCTTCAAACACAGCGAGCCACGGCAGCCACTCACTTCCTGGAGAGCCGAGGACAGGCGTCGTCAGCAGGCTTCAAACACAGTGAGCCACGGCAGTCACTCACTTCCTGGAGAGCCGAGGACAGGCGTCGTCAGCAGGCTTCAAACACAGCGAGCCACGACAGCCACTTACGAACTGGAGAGCCGAGGACAGCCGTTGTCAGCAGTGTTGAAAGGCAGCGGGACGGTAGCTGCTTACAAACTGGATCGCAGTGCAACGTCAGGTCAGTCGATCTCAAAACCCCGACTAAGAGCTGACACTTACCCACTACGAGTCGGCCGGCATCAACCATCATGAGCCATGCATCGCAATTAAGACTTGATTAACTTACCCAGATATATGGAAACGGGAAAAGACATTCCCGGACAATATCTTCGACGTCCAAGCCAATACGGGAACGGACACTGCAACGCTTGTTGTCATCGTCGCGCACTTCGCCCTTTCAATTGGCACACTCACCGCGTCAAAGCTCTTTTAACACTCAATTCTAAATTTCCCCTTTGCACAGCCAAAAGCATTAATCCGACGATGTCGTCATTCAAAGCTGCAGCCGTCGCCTCAATAAGCCTATCGCAGCCCAGACTTTGCTTGTGCATTTCTGCAGAAAAGCATTAGCACCCAACTCCGCTATTTGCCTCTCAACCTACGTTCTAATCGCACGAATCTGACATCATCACCAAGGGGACTTACATAGTGCTCTTGAAATTGCTTCTCCTCCACATCAAGTACGTCGTCATCTGGACTTCCAAAATCCTGCACGTGCATTCGGACATTTCGCCGAAATTGATCGTACTTTGTAAACACAGCAATCACAGGGACTGAACATTATTTGTTAGACAAAGTCACGAATCTCCATCATGACGCACCATTCCGTTCAGGACAGATGTCATTGAAAAATTTAAGATCGAGCTGTGGTCGCTGGTTGTCCATTGGTACGCAGTACCTCAAATATGACCATCAGTTGTCGTAATCGTGAACACTCGGGAATCCAACCATATCGCATGTAATCTGTCTCGCAGTCGCACACCTCCACACTTCTGTTGAATGAATTTTCGCAATGTGTCGAGTTCCTCTGCACTACCTGCCTTGATTCCGCGAGAGTCGTGGAACACATAGCCCCGATGATTTGAAAAGACAAGTTCGTCATCGATCCTGTGCTCCCCTCGCTGGCTACATTTTAGAGGCGACCAAAGAGATGTACCACTGTCACTTACATCCATGGACGGGTCGAGTTTAACCTGGTCGCAGTGAGATCAGATTCGCAGACAAGAGGTTGGACTACGTACCTCTTCCCCTCCCCTGTAAATGACGGGGCTCTCTGTCGTTTCGCAGATTCTCTTGAGGATCGACGTCTTTCCTGCGTTCGCCCTGCCTATGATCAGCACTCGAAACTGGACGTCTGGAATTCGACGACTCGGCTGCTGGGTGTTCATTGGAGCGATGGAGGTGGTCTGAGAGCCAAGAACGCGAGTGACGTCTGCCGGCTATAGGAGCAATTCGACGGCATTCTGGCACCAGAGAACAACCAAAGGCTCACGGATTTAGATTTCCTGTACACAAAAGTCACGGCAACGCAATGGTTGCTATCTGTGAAGCCGCTCAGCAAGAAGTGGACTGTACTGGGCACAAGACATCACCACCTTCCAAATGGACAACCTTGTCGTCTCCGAACTTGTACGGCTTAAACTCGACAGAAACCTCAGCAACCCTTTTTTTAAAAAGCCTTCGCTGGATAATCAACGTAGCGCTTGTGTGGGTTTTAAGATAGCTACAACAAATTAGCATTCGACGGTGAGAGCAAACACGGCCGATAAAACGAACATGTCAAGGTTCCAACGAACGAGAGCGCCGTTCTTGAATTTGTCAGACTTGCATGTGGCGCCGGCATCGTCCTTGAACACGAGCTCGAGATCGGATGTAGGACGTTTCTTGATAAAATCGACAGATATTTCTACGTAACTATATTAATTCTTCTCAAAAAGAATGATAGGTCCTGTATACCTTTCAAATGAATAACTCTGTTCGTGAATCGGTTAGCTCATGCTCGAGAGGAAGCTGTTCGACTAACTGAGCTTGATCGTCCGTATCAGTTACAGATCTCAAATTCGATTCCATCCCAGGATATAAGGAATTTGTTTTTCTAAGCTTGAGTGCTGTGTGAAGAACTCCGATGAAGCAGATGGATGTACGAGTACGAGGAGCGACGGCGACGGAAGGACGTGTGAAAAACAAACAAACAGCAACATTGCGCCACCTTTCACGTGACTTTCTCGTCATAGTGGTTCGACTTGATGGTTGTTTCTCTCAAAAATCCAGCCTTTCTTGATTACACCAATTCCGAATCATCAGAAACAGTCAGCTCGACAACATCTCCTTCAACCACCTTTGTGACCTTCTCAACAACGACAAACCAAGCCTATCCTTCAAATGATGTACGCACCCAATTATTTTCGCTCTGGACGTCGGTCTGGCTCAGAACTCGAAAAAGGGTCCAGGTGCCCGCCCGCTTGATCTCAGGGCCAACGATGCATTGGAAGACCACGCCATCTTGCTCGCTAACCTAGCCCATGATCCGTCCCACCCATTCTCCGCAGCGAGACCCGCGTCACGAAGACGTGACCGTGTTGTCTGAGCCCAGACCTACCCAGCTGGGTGCAGCGGCCGGCTTGTTGAGGAGAACGTGCGCGGGCATGAGGCGGAGGGAAAGCGGTCCCGGATGGTTCGTGTTCGCACTCAACAAGATCGGTGCGTGCTTTCCGTCCCTTCTCTCTCATATACCCGACTGACGCACCTTCCTCCGCATCACTACCCCAGTGATCCGGTCCCGGTCCCCGGTATCGGCGCCTTTGGCACCAGCGTACTCTTCCGCGTTCTCATGGTGTACAAGCCGCGCGGGAGCGCAGACGGTCGCATTATATCAACTGAAATGCGTATTGACTGTCACAGTTCAAATCGAGCTTCCGCATGATGGTGGTCGACTTGATTAGGTTGGCTGAAATCAGCTTATGGTGCAGTAGAGTAACGTCTCTCAATGTAATCTACTTATCTTTTACCGGAAATACCGGTGTGGATTTTTTCTGATGCCTGCTTGCTGTAAGATTTCGTCGTGAATCCGATCATACCGTACTTGGCCAATAGTGCAGCTCTTCTCAAGAGGAACGAAGCGCGCGATCGGGAAGAGTTTAGACAAGTTGATGAGTTGCTGAGTACGTGTCGTGAGTTATGTACACGGTAGGAGAACGTGATGTATATGAGCTTTACGACGATACTATAGACAGCTATATTGCGTGGATATAGGGTAGCGATCGTGTAGGACCAACAAAAAGGAGAGTGTGGCCGTCTGGATGGAGACCCAAACCCTTTTCACCATAGAAAAAGGTAAAGTCGTAATGAGTGTGACTACCAAATGAGAAAGATATGCGGCAAAGAAAACATCCAAAAAAAGAGAAAAAAAATGGGCATGCACGAATTCAGTTCACGCGTACCCACTCCCCGCGCTCAAGTTCCCAATGCGCCCCCGAAGGAAACACGACGCAGCGTAATGCCGATCCCAGCGGAGGTCGTGTCCATAGCGCGAGACGCGACGGGCCTTCTTCTGCCTTCGCAGCCTCAGTCGGTAGTGAAGTCTGCAGGCGGAGCGTACGGAGCGCCTGCACGTTCGGTAATAGGGAACCGACTTGCTTGTACAGCACTTGAAGCGAGACCTAGTACTAATCAGTCAGAGAAAGAGCCGAGAGGGGGCAGCCGATGCGTACCTCATCTGAAGTCCCGTCGAGACTCAGCTCGAGTACCTCCAGTCCCGCGCCAGTATTTCCCAGCACGCCCAATAACCGCCCGCGCGTGCGCACGTCCACGTCGGGCGCGAGTACGAGTCCGAGCTCTTTCAGCGCGCCGCCGAGCGCGCTAAACAGGGCCGCGGGACGAAGACCGTCGTACAGCGTGCTCGCGATGTGTAGCGTCACGCAGCGGAGCGGACGCCCAGGAGCAAGTGCGGCTGCGGGGCCAGGACTGCTATCGAGCACGGCAAGGCGCGGCACGGCAGCTGACGGTACGTCCTGCGCCGCGGGGGGCACGCCGACGAAGTTGGGTAGAGCTAGGTGGGTGAGATGCGCACGCGCGGGGGCGGCGAGAAAACCGTCGAAGAACGCGTAGGGCAACGTGTCTGCGAGTAGCGTCAGGTGCGTGAGCGTACCGGGCGCCGCGGCGAGCAGCTCCGCGTCGAAGGCTGGTAGCGTCAGCGCCGACAGCGCGCGCATCGAGCGGAGCGCCAACGCCAGCGCGAGTACGAAAGACGGGCCGTGCGCAGGCGGGTATGCGCGCAGCGTCAGCGTCGTCACGAGCGCCGCGAGATGTGGTGCGCCTGCTAGCCGCGCGACGCAGGCGTCAGCATCGTCTGCGGACAGTTCGAGCGTGCGGTAGAGCGCGAGTTGCGCGGCGGCGCTGAAGCGCTTCGATACGCGGGCTAGGACGGGCAGCCGCGAGCGCGGGACGTGCGCCATGACGAATGAGAGCGGGATCGGAGGGCTCTGGCGCGCCTGCTGTCGGGCGAGCCGTGGCGTGCGAGGCTCGAATACCTGTGGGGAAGTCACTATGATGCGCTGGGGCGGTGGCGGTGGTGGAGGTGCGTGCGAAGACTCGGACGGGGAGTGTAGGAATGCGGGTGAGCTGAGTGTGCGGGCACGGGTTGGGTGCGTCTGGAAGGAGGACCGTGCGCTGGGTGGGACGATGTATGTTGGTACGCTTGGGAACATCCCGGACATGCGCGGGAAGGTTGGCGAGACAGGGGAATCGGTGCAGACCACGTCCAGCTCGGAGATAATGCTAGCGCGTCGCCCGAGGCCGCTGGGAGGACGGATATCTGAAGATGCAGGTGATGGCGAGCGACTAGGAGAGCGAGGCCATGGGACATTGGAGATGTGGGAAATGGCCTTGGAGGAGGGGCGCCCTCGACCCCTGCGAAAATGTAACAAGGAAGTAAAAGTTGTCATCCGCCGACGCAGGGATATCGAGATCGAGGATTGAGATGTCGACGAGATCGTAGATGGTGAATGCATGAGACTGGGCGTGTCTTTGATGTCAAGATTTTGGGACTGCTTGAACCTACGCATGAAGGACGGCATGATGCAAGGAGGAAGAGGGAGTCGTGGGGGGGAAAAGGGAACAGATAGGCCAGAAGCAAGGCCGTCCAAGTGGAGTGCAAATGAGCATTTTGAAGCCGTGGATGATAGAAGAGATAAATTTAATCTCCGAGGTTCTACGGAGATGGGTGGTCATCCGGTCATGCGCCAGTGGCTGCAAAGCATCGCAAGTCACGCATTCACGCCGATCTTGGTCCTTCGATTCTGATTCCGTCCACGTCTTGACGATCGAGCAACCGGCCGACGATCTTCAGGTCCCACCTTTGACCAAGACATTCCCGGGTTCGGCGAGGTGAAATGTTCAGGGTGTGCGCTCTCTTCACACGGCGCTCGGTATGAGGCGGGCCATACTGGGACCACAACAACCCTTATTTTTGAAAGGCGATCGTTGGATGGTCAATGTAGCACTGGTGTGGGTCCTAACATAGCTGTGTGGAATTAATTAGCAATCTACGGTAAGGCTAATGACACGAACGTGTAGAAGTTCCAACGAACAAGGATGCTGTCCTTGAATTTGTTCGACTGATGCGTGACACCAGCATCGTCCTTGAAAACGAGCTCGAGGTCGGATGTAAGTTAGGGCGTCTCTTGATGACATCTCTGCGCAAATATATCAATTCTGCTCAGAGACAATGGTAGGTCCTATATACGTTTCAAATGAATAACTCTGTTTATGGATCGCCGGTCAGCCTATTCTCGAGAGGAAGCTGCTTGGGAAGCCGTTCGACTAACTGAACTTGATCGTCCATATCAGTTGCAGATTGTGCCTTCGATTCCACCCGAGAAATATGGTGATCTAAGCTTGGGTGCGGTGTGAAGAACTCTGATGGAGCAAAGGTGTACGAGCGACGGAAAGAGGTAGAGCTGAAGGCGCAGGAAGGTTGTGAGACACGCACGTTGTTCTGTTACAACATGCCTGGAACCGCCAACTCCCGTCTCTTGTCTTCAACTCTCCGGTGACATCGATGACACGTAGTCGACTACGCCGTTTGGCTCAACTTGTGGTCTCTCAAATATCCTGGGGCTAACGCGCTAACCTTTCTCATCTTTCTCATTTATCATGGCAAGATACAGTCAGCTCGCCAACGTCACCCTCATCCTTATAGCTTCTCAATGTTGAGATGCAAAAAAGAAAAGTCTACCCCTTAAATGAAGTACGCACTCGATTATCCTAGCTCAGGTCAATGCGTCTGACATTGATCTGTCTCAGAACTCAAAAGGGATCCAGGTCACCGCCTACCCGATCTCAAAGTCAGCATCATCACCCCGGACCCCTCCATCTTGCCCGCCAACGACCTGGTCATTGATCCGTTCCACCCAGTCTCTGCCACGTCATCCGCGTCACGAAGGCGTGACAATGGCGTCTTTGCCCCGACTCTCATCGTTCACGTAGCTTCCGTCGCTATGTGCGACGTCCCATCCGCTGCGTTGGAGTAGGCACCAGCCAGGGGCAGAAAGACAAAGGAGCATCCGTGGAAACTCTACGTCCAGTTAGCTTGCCACCGTATTTCTCGTGCTTGATGCGCACTACCGGCTGGGTGCCACGTCTAACCGGTCGAGGAGGACGTACGCGGGCGCGAGGCGAGGGCAAGGGGGGGGTTCGTTTTAGCGCTCAACAAGCTCGGTACGTGCCTTTTGTCTCCATACCCCCTTCTCCGGATAGACCTGGTGCTACGCGAAAATGCCTACACATGACCGAAGCATCTCCGCTCAAGCACCTCCCCCCGATGACCGTAACGTTACGCTCTCGCTCCTCGGTCTGGTACCAGCGCACGGGTCACCTTTGCTACCACACCGGTGCTCTCCTTCGCCTTCTCAAAGTGTACAAGTCGAGCGGGAGGCGCAGACGGTCGCCTTACATCTTTAGGTCTACATTTTTAGGTTTGGTATGCGTCCAGTGCTTTGTAGTGCTTACTCTCCGCACCCCGCTCAGTCTGCCTACTCGACGACATCGCCGTCAATGCGTCATCGTGTCATGGTCGTAAGCAGCTTTTCACCAAACAATCGAACAACATCCCCGCGTTACAGCCCCCGCGCATACGAAGCAGACGGAGCAGGCCAGTATCTCACAGCCTACAGACAGTCCGAGCGCCGCACGCTCACACTAATCTACAAGCACTTGAACGAGGCCCCAGATGTGCTCCTATGCACGACTCTCACGGGCATTCCAGGCGCGAACAGGATGGACGCCGAGACGCTCCGTGCGTCATTTGGCGTGCGTGCACTTGGCCACCTTCTCCCGACCTTTTTTTCTGACTGGAAGTATTACAGAGCTTCACGAAGATCGCACAGGCTGATACATGCCTCCTCGTATTTGGGTCGTCGGGCCGAAGGACACACTCGCGCGGCCGGCATGGATGCGCTCCCAGCTCTCTCCTGATCAACGGCGGCGCATGGCGATGTGTCATCCAAGCGCTGGCACAAGGAGAGGGTGTGCCAACAGTGGGATACGATCTCGACAAGGTCGCCGCGTTGTCCGCCGAAGATGAGGTCGTCCGGCGTGTCGTCATCGCGCCTGCGCGGGCGTAAAGCGGCAGTGGGACTGACACGTGCCACCACAGTATTTCGGAAGGGATGGTTTGGGGGCTTTACTACACACCAATGTTACGAGTACTATTAAGTAGTTGTGATAGCATGAATATAGATCTGAATCACTGAGAGAGTCGATGGGTCCGAAAATGTCGGTTCGAGCCTCCGTGGCTTCAAGTTCTCATTGATGACGGCATCCCTCCAACTTACGTCTCTTGTCCCACCCTATGACATCGGGTAGTCGACTACGCCGTTTGCCAACTTGTGGCTCTCAAATACGGTCAACGCTCCGACCTTTCTCACATCCATCTCTCTCATTCATAATGGGAAGGAACAGTCAGCTCGACCGCACCTTCGTCTATCGGGCTTATAGCACCCAAAATAAACCAAGTCTACCCCTCAAGTGAAGATTTTTGTCGCGCGAGACAATGCAACTAACCTTGTGCTGGCGCAGAACTCAAAAACGATACAGGCGCGCTGCCTCATCACAAAGTCCTCAACGCAGATGCTCCGTGTCCATCTCACTCGCCGACCTGGCTACCGATCCGTCCCGCATAGTCTTCGCCGCACGACCCACGGCACGAAGATGCGATGATGACGTCTGAGCCGATGCTTTCGTCGCTCGCGTGGCTGACGGCGTCCGCCGCCATGCACGCACGACGTCCCGTCCGCCGTATCGGAGCGAGCCTCTGCTGGGAACGGCACTACGAAAGAGCACAACATCCGCACGCTCCCAGGGTCGTCGGCGAGGCGTTTTGCTGCTCTTGCTCGGTGCGCACGACTATCCGGGGCCGCGTCAACTGATCGAGGAGGAAGTGCGCAGGTGCGAGGCGGAGAAGCGGCTCATGTTCGTGCTCAACAGGATTGGTGCGTAGCCGTCTGTCTCTGTCCCCCTACACTCTCCAAATTCTTGGATAGATTCGGTGCCGTGCGAGAATGCTCAGGCGTTCGCTGAAGGACTTCCAACCCATGAGCCCAACGATGCCCTTCTCCGTGAGCCCGGACCAACCTCTCCATTGGCACTGCACCGGCCATCACTTTCGCATTTTTCGAGGTGTACAAGACTAGCGAGGCGCAGCGCTTCAGTTGGGCTCCCGAGCGTCGGTAAGGCAGCCTAGTCAGCACGTTGGGCCGCTTTCTCTTTTCGTGCCCGCTTGGTGGTGACTATCGCTAAGACGCGCACGGGAAGGTGCGTTTCGTGGTGTCCAAGCCGATGGGACGTACGAAGGAGTTATAATATGTTTAGCTCGTGCGTGTCCGATAGTCAACTTCCCCAGTGGCATCATTGACAGAGTATTGGGACAAAAGTGGTCTTCTGTGCATCATTGTCAAACAGGATGACGACGACGACCCCATCGCCGATGGTGCGTTCTATGCCCCCTTCATCTCTCGGTTTCACTCCAACAGTTTCTGCCGCATCTCATGGAGATCCTTCGCTCACACAAGCTGAAGAGCTGACGAAGGTTTCATATCCAACACAACGCCCGTGTACATGAGGATATTTGAGGTCATCCCCTCAAAGTCGGTCTCCTTCCAGTCCTTTGTTTTCTTCATTAGCCCACGCACTATATCTCCGGGGGTTTGAGTCTTGACCATCACCTCCTGTATGCGGACATGCTTGATGGTTGGCGATGGCATGAATTTGGAGTTACGGGCCCGACAGCGGAGGCGGCGTTGACATCGATGGAGTCATGCAATCATAGAAGCTGAAGTGGACACGTCATCATGTTCGTGGTTTCAAGGTAGAAGAGACGGTATACAGTAATAGTAGAAGGGGAAAGGTAAGAGGAAGTATCATTAGTTGATGAAAAGAGAATAAACGCAAGACGAAAGAGACGCGGTGGTGAAACACGATGGTGACGAGGCGTAACGAACGTAGGCAATCGGTAAACGACGCTAAAAATCGAATCAGAAAAGTTGAGAGGACAAAGACAATGTTCATCATGGTTGCGTCTTTGTTATAGACGATGAGCGCGAGATCCAAACTACTGACAGAGTGGACAAAGGCCGTGTGACTCGCTGCGTTTCAAGCCTACTGATGACACCAGTCCTCGGCTCTCCAAGGAAGTGAGTGGCTGCCATGGCTCGTTGCGTTTGAGGCCTGCTGACGACGCCTGTCCTCAGCTCCCGTCGGAACTGGATCTTTCGAATTCGACGACCAGGCTGTTGCGCGTGCATTGGAGCGACGGTGTTTGGGAAAGCAAGACCTGCATTTCGTATGAACGGGTCAAGTGTAACCTTGTCAGCGGTGAGATCAGACTCGCTGATCAAATTGGAACCGCACCTTTCAATACGCCCCTGGAAAATAATGGACCCTCCGTTGTCTTACAGACTCTTTGTAGGACGGCCATATTTCCTGCATTTGCTTTTCGAAACTGGACTTCTGGAATTCGACGACGGGGTTGCTGGGTGTGCAGTGGAGCGACGGTGTTTGTGAAGGTGGCCTGAGAGTCAAGAATGCGAGTGACGTCTGCCAACTATAGGAGGGATTCGAGGGCTCTCTGGCACCAGAGAACAGCCAAATACCCACGCATTTGGATTGTCTGTACACAAAAGTCACGGTAACGCGATGGTTGCTATCTGTGAAACCGCTCAGTAAGAAGTGGACTGTACTAGGATAAAGGCGTCACCACCTTCCAGACGGACAACCTTGTCGTCTCCAAATTTGTATGGCTTAAACTCGACAGAAAACTCGGCAATCCTTATTTCGAAAGACACTCGCAGGATGGTCAACGTAGCACCGGTGTAGGTCCTAACATAGCTGTGTGAAATAAATCAGCATTAGACGGTGAGAGGTCAGTGACACGAACATGTCGAGGTCCCAATGAACGAAGGCACCGTTCTTGAATTTGTAAGACCTATGTGTGACGCCTCCATCGTCCTTGAAAACGAGCTCAAGGTCGGATGATGTAGGTCGTATCTTGATACAATCGACAGATACTTCTACGCAACTGCATCAAGTCTGTTCAGAAACAATTGTAAGCCTGAATACCCTTCACATAAATCACTCTGCTCGTGAATCGGTCAGTCTATACTCGAGAGGAAGCTATTCGACTAACCGATCTTGATCGTTCATATCGATTACAGATCGTGAATTCGATTCCATCTCAAGATATGATGCATATATGTTGTTTGAGATTTCAAGTCTGGGTGTTGTGTGAAGAACTCTGATGGAGCCAAGATGGATGTAAGTTACAGCAGGTTCCATATCGATAGATACCTAGCAACCATTTTTCACACATAGGCGGCATTTGAATGGGTATTCCGGTGACCATGCCGAGTTTTATTCCCACACAAACTAATTATAGTAATTAAATAATGAATTTATATAACGTACTTATAATTTTCAAGACTAACTGGGAAAGCCGCGAAAGCTGCGAGCGTGAGGCACTATGTCCACAATCACACAGGAAGAAAGTAAAAAAAAATCGAAAACTTGTATATTCGGTAAGAGAAACAAACCCATAAGCTACACTGTACTAAGTGTAAGTAAGGGGGCCAACATTGTGGCCAGCGACGACCCACACCTTCTATTGTCATCGTTGTTGTCAGCGCATGGTTGTCGTAACCGCTGTGCCCGTGTTCGCTTTACATTGTCGTGGTTGCAGTTGTAGTCCCCTCATCACAGTTGTGGTCACTGTCGCCAATGTCTTGCTGCCCTCGCCGTAGTGGCCTCACTGTCGTTGTCATTTGCGACTTGTCGTGGCAGGACTTGTGCACTGTGTTGAGTCGATGTTGCAGCGTCGTGGCCATGTTGTGATGGAATCGTGACGTGGCATCATGATGAGTCTTGCGTGCTGTGACGGGGTGGCGGCAGTGGCGGACTCCCATGAAGTGAAGGGTGGACGCGGTGGCCACAAGCTTGCATGCGGTGAAGCAGTGGCAGTAGCGGTAAGGACTTGAGCACACACAGCGGGTGCCATAATGGGGTGGCAATGGTGATGGGTGGACACGGCGTGTGGCGTTGCGGTGAGGACTTGAGGGGTACAGCGAGACAGAGAGAAACAAACAAAATGAAACCAAAAAAAGGACATATCTTGATCACTGGGCCAAGCCCCAGCTCGTCGTCAGGCACGTCTCCATGATGGGTGTGTTGAGGGGATAGTGGGTGAGGGAAAAGGGAAGGAGACGACAGTGGATCGAAAAAGGGCATCATGGCCTATGCATTTGACATGCGATGAGGGGGGGAGGTGAAGCGGGAACTTGAAGCTGAAGGCCGAGGACATTGGTCTGGCGTTTGGATGTAAGAAAAGCATGTACAGCCCGGATAAAGTATACAACTCACCTTTGACCCAGTGTCAAATTTGGGGGAAGGCTAATCTATCAATTTGAAGAGGTAATGATGATTCTGGGGTGAACAGTGAACACAGGAGATCAGAAAGTGAGTGGAGAATCTAGAAATGTATTATGGGAAAGGCACCCAAAGGGGATGAGCAAGGGGATGAGCGTCCTCAGTAGGGAGCTCTACCCCTATTCAATAGACCTGGCGTAGTCTTTACATGTTAGGTAAGCTACTTCACATGCGGTCATAATCTCATAATAGTCCGAATGTTATGATTCCACCTTCGCTGGCACGTAACTCGCCACGTGATGTGTCCCCGACCGCGGATATCCCCGTTGTGGAGTCTGCATGCACGCCTACGAACCCTTGGTGGGACTGGCAACGCGAGGCTTGGCCTCAAGACGATGCAAGAATTGACGCTGCAGTGGCGCAGCTGGAAGACTATGTGTATTCGAGACGCGCGGTAAGCGATCGATCCCCCTCCCCACACAAGAACCGCTACCAGGAGCCTTGGGAATAGGTCCTGAAGATCGGCTGTCACGTGACCCTGGCATGTGACCTGCCTAGAATTGTCCAGAAGAGGCCAGATGAGCTTGAGCCTGGACTGATCTTGTGTTTGGCTTGTGATTGCGCGAATTGAGACTGGTATGATATCACTTTCCCGTGGACTTTACTGTGGGGCGCCTCTAGGCCCTTATCTCTGTTATCGACAACTCGTGTTCCGGACACGCGACCCTTATCTCTGACTCGTGCCAGGCGTGTTATTGCCATTGGCTACTCGTATTAGGGTCTGCGGCAGTGTATTAGGATTCGGCACTTCAGACTGAGCTTGAAAGCCCCTCTGGAGTAGTATAAGTAGAGTAGGCTACGCGTCTTAGAACGGTAGCTTTGATATCTTGTGTAATACCTTCCCCCCTCGGAGTCTGGCCAAGGGATTGTTATATAGCTTGATCCCCTCTCTGCTCTGCTGTGCAACTTCAGAGACCCGTCCCTCCACAGTACTCTCCCCCTCTGCTCCTGCATACACGTACGAGACGTAGCGAGTTCAGCGTATTCCACTATAAGTCGTGTTGCGGACCAACTTCGTCTTTCACCATTTCCCCTCTCTACCATTTCCACACCGCCTTCACCCTCATGGGTTTCGCCTTACGGATCGCCCTAGCCGTTGCCTACGGGATCCTGAGAACCTTCTACGCGTACAAGCATCAGCAAACAGGCGATTAGCCCAGGTCGGGTCGATACGTCCGGAAGGAACGTAACACCGAAAGCTCGATCTCAATCTTACTCAGCCGGTTAGTGCTGACTGGTATCCCTACACTCCCCTTCATGTCGGTGCTAATCCCATCTCTGTGATGTGCTTTCTGTGCTTTGGTCTTGGCAATGCCTTAGTGAGGACATTGGCCATTTGATCTGGGTCACGACAATCTCCGATCTTGACAATGTTCTTGGCCACAAGTTCATGCGTCAAGTGCCATTTTGTAGCAATATGCTTGGCTCTCTTATGGAACTTGGGATCCTTTGCCATTGCTGCCGATCCGGTATTGTCTTCTCTAATCAGCGTTGGATACTGCTGATCATAGCCCAATTCTTCGAACAGATTCCTCAACCATGAAGCTTCGCAACTCGCCTCAGATAGGGCGATGTACTCAGCCTTGGTCGAGGACTGCGCAGTGACCGATTGCCTCTTTGACATCCAAGTGATCGCTCCCCCACCCATCAGGAAAACATATCCCGAGACCGATTTGTAATCGTCGGTGTTGGCGTACGCGGCGTCGGAAAACCCATGGAAGAGGTTCGAGTTCTTATTCTCGTTCCTCCTCTTGGAGTAGGTTATGCCATACGTCTTCGTGCCTGCGAGATAGCGTAGTATCCGTTTCAAGGCAGAGGTATGTTCTAGACTCGGGTTAGCTGTATACGATGCTAATCGGTTCACGGCATATGCAATGTCCGGTCTAGTAGCATTAGCAAGGAACTGAAGTTCACCGAGCAATCACGCATAGGAATTGCTCCAGCTCCCCTTGTTCCTGTTGGGATTAGGGACGAGCTCCATATTCTGGTCAAGCGGCGTCACGACTAGTGTTGGGGAAGTTTGGTCCCAGACCGATCCAAACTCGGTTTGAACCAAACCCAAACCGTTTAATCAGTTTGGGTTTGGAAAATTCTGAAAATAAACCGAATGGTTTGGTTTGGGGTTTGGGACCCCCAAACTGATGCCAAACCGTTCCAAACCAATTAAGAAAAATTATTAAAAATTATTTTATATTTTGTCCTTAAATGGTTTGGTTTGGTTCAAACTGAGTTCAAACCAAGTTTGAACCAAGTTTGACTGTGTTTGAACCAAAATAAATGGTTAAATTTATTATTATTAAAAATATTTCATGTTTTTGGTTTGAACTCGGTTTGAACCAAACCAAACTGATTAAGAAGCAATTTAAAACACCTTTTTTTAATCGGTTTGGAACAGTTTGGAACGGTTTAGAATGGTTTGAAGCAGTTTGGGCTGGTTTGGGTTTGGTTTGGTGAAAATTAAATGGTTCAGTTTCCAGTTTGGCCAAAACTGGCCCAAACCGAACCGAACCGAACTTCCCCAACACTAGTCATGATGTGATTTGCATGCTCCATGCCTTCCTTCTCCAGGATGGCTTCTATGTATCTCTGTTGCGTGATCTTAATCGACATCTCATCGCGTGTAACCTCGATTCCGACGATCTTCGTCGGCTCGCCCATATCGGTGACTTCCCACTCTGAGCATAAGTCCTTTTTGGTACTCTCCATTGCTATTTCTGACGTTGTGAAGAGCATGGCAGATCCATGTGTGTATGTCCGAAGGGGAGTCGATCTTGAGATAATTACTGTCTGGGTCGACGACCTCATGCTCTTCGCGACATCAGAAATAGCAATGGAGAGTACCAAAAAGGACTTACGTCTCATTGTGTGTAACCTCGATTCCGACGATCTTCGTCGGCTTGCCCATATCGGTGACTTCCCACTCTGAGCGTAAGTCCTTTTTGGTACTCTCCATTGCTATTTCTGACGTCGCGAAGAGCATGAGGTCGTCGACCCAGACCGTAATTATCTCAAGATTGACTCCCCTTCGGACATACGCACATGGATCTGCCACCAGTGAGGTAAATCCGTGCTTCATAAGTTTATCATTGAGCTCATGATTCCACTTGCGCCCAGACTGTTTAAGTCCATATAGGGTTTTGACGAGTAGGCAGACTCGATCTGTCCCGTCTTCGTAACCTTCGGGTTGCTGCATGTAGACTTTCTCCTTGAGGACACCGTTTAGGTATGCCCCTTTTACATCCAACTGTTGGGTGCGGAGATCGTTTATTGCTGCTAGCGCGAGGATGGCTCGAAGCGTCTCGAACCTTACTACCGGGGAGAGCGTCTCTGTGTAGTCGTATCCCGGTCTTTGCGCGTACCCTTTGGCCACTAAATGTGCTTTATATTTTAGTAGGTTTCCGGCCTTGCCATACTTCCTTGTGAAGACCCATTTATTGGCGATGGGGACGGAGTCCGCAGGTGCTTTGGTGAGTGTCCACATACCCTTTTGGCTGAGCTGACTAAGCTCTGCCTGCACCGCGCGTTCCCACTCGGGCCACTCGAGCGACTCCTTTGCCTCTTTGAGGCTCTTCGGGTCGCCGGGTGACTCTATCCCTACAGCATTAACTACATCCTCA
The DNA here is from genome assembly GCA_024734325.1 of Lactarius hatsudake. Taxonomy (NCBI): domain Eukaryota; kingdom Fungi; phylum Basidiomycota; class Agaricomycetes; order Russulales; family Russulaceae; genus Lactarius; species Lactarius hatsudake. The sequence goes on from JANSJP010000012.1 coordinate 757,911, forward strand.
TCTTCCGAGTCGGAGAAAGGATTGTCAAGTCGCCGGTAGTCTTTGCGTATCCCTCGAGTTTTTCGGGGTTCGCATGGTGAGTCTTCTTCTTCTTCACTTCTCTTTCTCTTCGATCCACTGCCCACATTCTGCCCAAGATCTTTAGGCTGTGCATCTGATACGCTGCCGGTGGACAGGGTGTCTGGTTCCAGTCTTCCCAGCTCCCCTTCACGCTGTGTGTCCTGTTGATAAGTGACCCACGTGCACTTAGCAGCTTGTATGGACACGCAGATAACGGACTGCCTTAGATAAGATATATTGGACTTATATAGATTAGATTATTATGATCTTTACAATCTCGAACTTTCTTATCTATGACATCACTGTACAATGACATCATGGACTCCTCTGGACTCCTATTGTATTCCGTCCTTGTACTGATTCCTTTTGTTCTATCCTTATTGTGATGTCACTATGATATCATCAGTCTAGACTTTCATTGTTCTTTGCGCTTTTGTTCTCCTTCTGTACACTCCCTTGTGTCCCTCTGTAGAACAACACTCCTTGTATTTGTGTGACTCTGTGTTACTTCTATTGTACTAGTGTCACTCCCTGTAGCAGTATAAGTAGAGTACCATGTACGCTCTGGCACCACACCAGTTCTCATCTGTTGTGTGCCAGGTATGTCTCTTCTCCTTGTATAAACACCAGTTCTCATCTGTTGTGTGCCAGACACTCTCATCTGCTTTACTGCAAGTTTACTCTGTTGCTGCTTCAAGTCACCCTTCATATCTCACCACAGTCTCCTTTGTCACTGTGAGTATGATCTCTATGTGTACTGTTCATCAGGTTATGGGCCCTGGTTGTTACGAATTCTGCTCTCCGACTTGGTTGTACGATTACGATACGATCCGATGACTCGCGCCTCCTGACTCTTATTTCGCGCTTTGCGCCTCGGCGATAGGGTTGGTCAATTTACGCTTCTTTTCATCCACTGACCATTTCTGAGGCGCGCGCGATTCCGCGGAATTCCCTTGTACCATATCTAACCATTCCCTTTGTTTACGCTTTGAGACTCTTGACTCATGATCGCGCCATATGTTTGCCTCTCGCAAACATCCTGTAACAGTATATAAGTCGCGCCCTACCTGACTTGTACAGTAGACTTGACTTCTTGTGTAATACCACGTTGTCTTCGCCTCACGAACGACCCTTGACTCGCCCTTGCGCTTGAGTCCTTGCCTTCGCTTGCCAGTTGCGCTTGAGCCTCGACTTCTACTATTACCCTTGGTTCCAGGGAAACCAAGCGGTACTTGTGCATCACCGAACTGAGTCTTATCCGACTCGCGCTCTTCTGATCCCGTTGACTTAGCATGGTACACGCCGTACCTAACGCCCCCGTGGTGGCGTTACATTAAGTCAAGTCTCTCACAGTGGCGACCCTTCATAGTCGCAGCCAATCCCAATTCCAAGCGGAATACATCGATTGATATAGTGACGACGAGCTCTCAGACAAAGTAAAAGGATCCGTCGTTTGGAAAGAACACAAAGGAGTAGAAGGATACTTCCTCTTTCACCCGCACAACCAGAAATACCGACAAGTCCACTACCTTGAAGACCTACGACGGTGGGCGTATATTGACTACTCGGCAAAGAAAGGCCGGTGGTACACTCTCAGCCTAGTACCTGAAGCCCTCGGAGTAGGACCCTTTATAACTCATACAACCTCGGGTATTGTCGTAGACGACGACCCAGACTCCCCAAGTGTATCCGTACCAACAACAACCCTACCTATCATCGACCCAACAACACACTTCCAGACTCACGTCATGTCACAAACCTTACAAGCTTCAGCCAGTACGACCCTCACCAGCGGAGGGGGAGGATCCTCCGGAGCATCGAACCCGCCTAGCAGCAGTGCACCGGCACCACCGCCCAGTGGCGGAGCACCGGTACCATTGTCTGGTGGCAGTGGCGGTGGCGGTGGCGGTGGCGGTGGCGCCGTGCCAGGAGTAGCCGCACCTGCAGCACCAGCCCCTGGAGGAAACGCACGACTAGGAGGAAACCCCCCTCCCGAGTTCACAGGAAAAAGGGACGAGAGTAAGGCCTTCCTGCGTGCATTCTTCCTGTACAAAGGAATGAATCCCACAGTCGACCAACTCTCCATTCCAGCCTCACGAGCCATGACGTTCTTGTCATATGTCCGGGGCCCACTTGTAGATGATTGGGTGGACGAGCAGGCGCAGTGGTTGGACGATCAAATCGCGTGTTACGAACTGCCTTATCTCTCGCTAAGCGTCTTCGGACTACTGTACTTTTACAATACGTTCCCGTGATTCGCGCTTCTCGGCTTCCATCCCGCACCTTGCGCCTCGGCGATAGGATGGCCAGTTTTACGCTCTGTTTCGTCCGCTGACCATTTCTGAGGCACGCATCGTCCCGCGGGATTCCCTTGTACTGCATAAAGCTATTCCCCTTGTTCCCCTTCTGGTACGATCACATCAGACTCGCGACATGTGTTTGTCCTGTACAAACACCCTGTAGTAGTATATAAGTCACGCCCTACCTAGCTTGTACGGTAGACTTGACTTCTTGTGTAATACCACGTTGTCCTTGCCTCACGAACGACCTTTCGACTCGCCTTTGCGCTTGAGTCTATATTTTCGCTCGCCATTGCGCTTGAGCCTTGTCCCTCTACTATTATCCTCGGTTCCAGGGAAGCCGAGCGATACTTGTGCATCACCGAACTGAGCTTTAACCGGCTCGCGCTCTTCCAGTCCCGTTGACTTAACGCGGTACACGTCGTACCTAACGCCCCCGTGGTGGCGTTACATTAAGTCAAGTCTCTCACAGTGGCGAATCTTCATAGTCGCGCCAGATCCCAGTTCCAGGCAGAATACATTGACAGATATAGTGACGACGAGCTTTCCGATAAAGTCAAAGGAGCCGTCGTCTGGAAGGAACACGAAGGAGTGGAAGGATATTTCCTCTTTCACCCTAACACCCAGAAATACCGACAGGTCCACTATCTTGAAGAACTACGACAGTGGGCATACATTGATTACTCCGCAAAGAAAGGCCAGTGGTACACTATCAGCCTAGTACCACAAGCCCTTGGAGTCGGACCCCTCACAACTCACACTACCTCTGGCATCGCCGTCGACGACGACTCCCCATCACCCAGTGTCTCAGTACCCACAACCAACCTGCCCGATCCCACTGACACATTTCCAAACTCACGCTATGTCCCAAACCCAACAAGCTTCGGCCAGTACGACCCTCACCAGCGGTGGTGCTGGAGGAGGAGGGGCGCCCAATCCACCCGGTGGTAGCGCATCAGTGCCATCCGGTAGCGGTAGCGGTAGCGGTGGCGGTGGCGGTGGCGGTGGCGGTGGCGGTGGCGCCGCGCCAGGAGGAGCCGCGCCAGCAGCGCCAGCCCCCGGAGGAAACGGACGACTGGGGGGAAACCCTCCTCCCGAGTTCACTGGGGTCAGGGACGAAAGCAAGGCTTTCTTGTGAGCGTTCCGACTTTACAAGGAAATGAATCCCACCGTCGATCAGCTATCAATCCCGGCCTCGCGAGCCATGACCTTCTTATCGTACATCCGGGGCCCGTTAGTAAACGACTGGGTAGATGAACAGGCACAGTGGCTGGAAGATCAAATTGCGGCAGGAGTCCTCCGACAAAACGAAGTCCTGTGGACTACCGTCCGAGACCGATTCGTACAAGCCTACACCGACACGTCAGAACAAGCCAACGCGCGAAAAGGCACTCCAGAGTCTCACGATGAAGGGAGGAGACATCGACACATACGTCGCAACCTTCCAAAACCTCGTCACGAAGGCAGGGTACAACCCTGACGAAGCCACGACATTGGAGTTGTTCCAAGATGGACTGCCAAACCAGTTAGTAGTCAACGCTGTCCGCTTCCAGCACCCTGTCAATTGGGAGCAGTGGAAGGCGGCCGCCCGATTGCAGCAGGCTGAATACCTTATTCTTAAGGACCGCCTTGGCAAAGGAAAACCCCAGCGAAAGAAGGGCGGCCAAAGCCGAGAGCAATGGGTACAAGCCCTCAAAGGAACGCGCGACCCCAACGCCATGGACGTTGGACGCGCCAGAGCCTCCGTGGCCCTCACCGATACCGACAAAGCACGACTTCAAAAGGAGGGACGATGTTTTAGATGCCAAGCGCAAGGGCACATCTCGCGTAACTGTCCTCAAAAGGGCATGCGAGTGGCTGCCACTACATCTGCCATGGCGCCAACCTCCATGTCCCCGCGATCACCAGCCCCGACTCCCTCGAGTTCAAGTTTACCAACTCCCGCCATCTCTTCTTTCGCCATACAATCTAATCGCGTACTATCGAATGAAGAGCAGGCGGATCTACAGATCGCAGCGATGAAGGCGCAAACTCAGGAGGTACGAGACCTCATGGTGGAGAAGCTTTTCGGACGGAGGATTTTCTCGACGCTTGAACCCGGCGGCCTGGGCTAGAGCATTAAACTTGAACGTGTACACTAGCAGATATCGATCTATGCGAATCCCAGTTCTGTTCAAATCTGCACACGCAACGGCCGAACGACAAGTCTTGATCGACTCGGGAGCTACCGACAATTTCATATGCTCCTCACTTTTAAAACGACTCCAGATCGGGACGCGGGAAGTAACACACCCCATCCGCATTTGGAATGTAGACGGCACCCACAATCAGGATGGCGCCATCACGCATTACACCGATCTTACCGTACGAACGGGGAAAGAAGAAAGGACGCTTCGCTTCCTGGTTACCAACCTGGGAAGAGACGAAGTAATCCTGGGATACCCTTGGTTCACGGCCTTTGAGCCCGCGATCAAGTGGGGAGACGCGACGCTGAATGAAGAGTTCCAGCCGGTCGTAGTCTCGAGTCTTCACTTGTCAGACGAAGCCACGCCCATGGAAGCTTCCATTCGGGCGTTGGAGACGTATGAACTTGACGAGGAAGCGTGGGAGCAGCTCATGGATGACGAGCGGGAGCCCCAGATCGCATTTTTGAGGAAGACAACCATGGCTTCCGAGCTGGCGCAGCAGGAATCAGCGAAAAAGAAGGAGCGAACGTTTGAGGAAATGATCCCGGAGGAGTACCGACGCCATCGAAAAATCTTCGACGAAGAGGCGTCACATCGATTCCCCCCTTCTCGCCCCTGGGACCACGCTATCGACCTTCTCCCAAACGCCCCCGCCTCATTAGACTGTAAGGTCTATCCGCTCGCACAGAACGAACAAGAGGCCCTGACCACATTCCTCAACGAACAACTTGCAAAGGGATATATCCGTTCATCTAAATCACCTTATGCATCCCCCTTTTTCTTCATCAAAAAGAAGGACGGGAAACTCCGCCCCGTCCAAGACTATAGACGACTGAACGAACTCACGGTTCGCAACCACTATCCACTCCCTTTAATCCCAGAGCTCGTCGACCGGATACGTGATGCGCGACTATACACAAAGCTCGACGTCAAATGGGGATATAATAACGTGCGAATTAAGTTGGGAGACGAGTGGAAAGCCGCTTTCAAAACCAATCAGGGGTTGTACGAACCCCTCGTTATGTACTTCGGACTCACCAATTCCCCCTCCACATTCCAAGCGATGATGGACGATACGTTCCGACCTCTCACTCTCACAAACGAAGTAATTGTCTACATGGACGACATCCTCATCGCCACGCCTCTCGATTACCCCCATCATCGCGCCATAGTACACGAGGTTCTCCGCCTATGCGAAGAACACGACCTCTACATCAAACCAGAGAAGTGCGAATTCGAAGTACTCGAAGTCGAATACCTCGGATTAATCATAGGCCATGGGAACTTACGGATGGACCCCGTTAAAGTACGGGGCATCCGAGAATGGCCAGCCCCGAGAAGTCTTCGTGAAGTACGGGCATTTCTTGGGTTCTGCAACTTTTACAGGCGGTTCATCCGAGGCTTCTCCACACTCGCACGACCACTACACGACTTAACCCGTAAAGACACCCCGTGGCACTGGGGACAACGAGAACAAGACGCATTCGACAACGTCAAGCGCAGCATACAGCGCGAACCCACACTATTATTCCCCGATCTCACAAAGCCGTTTGAATTGGAGGTCGACGCGTCTAACGTCGCCATCGGAGCCGTCCTTAATCAACTCGGCCCGGACCAAAAGCTACATCCCGTTGCGTTCCATTCCGAGTCCTTCAGCCAAGCGGAACGTAACTACGATATCTACGACAGAGAGTTGTTGGCAGTGGTTAAGGCCCTCCGAGCGTGGCGCACCTACCTCGTCGGCTCCCCCCATAAAATCATCATCCACACCGACCACGCCAATCTCCAGTACTGGAAAGAACCAAGAAAGATCAGTAGACGGGTCGCGCGCGAATTCCTGGAACTCTCAGAATACGACTTCCTCCTAAAGCATGTCTCCGGAGTTAGGAACAGTCGCGCGGACGCCTTATCGCGAAGAGCGGACTATGCCGCACATGAGGAGGACAACAATGACATTATTGTCCTCCCTGCGGAACGCTTCCTTCGAGCGACGGAGATGTCTATGCATGATATGGACATCTGGACCCAGATATCGCAAAACCTTGACGAAAAGGACGTATTGCGATGGGTCGAGCCCCACAACCTGAAAAAGGTGGGGGGGCTGTGGTGGAAGAACGACGCATTGGTTGTCGTGGGCGACAACGACCTTAAACGGGGGGTAATCACCTTTTTCCACGATACGCCCGCCATGGGACACCCAGGAATCGCAAACACTTACGAGTTATTACGACGCGACTACTGGTGGCCCAACATGCGCAAAGACGTAGAGGACTATGTCAAAGGATGCGCGATATGCCAGGCGAACAAAATCAACCCTCACCGTCAAAAGCCACATCTATTCCCCATCACCACAGACCCAAACGCAGAACCATTTGAGGTCGTTGCCATGGACTTTATCACCAAACTCCCCCCATCAGACGGATACGACTCCATACTCACCATCACGGACCACGACTGCTCGAAGGCCTCGATCTTTATCCCGTGTAACGAGTCGATCACAGCAGAAGGAGTGGCACGCCTCTACCTCCATCACGTATACCCTCACTACGGCATTCCCCGGAAGATCATCACGGATCGAGATCCCCGCTTCACCTCCGCTTTTATGACCAACCTCTGTAAAGTTCTGGGCATCCGCCAGAATATATCCTCCGCCTACCACCCTCAAACCGATGGACAGTCAGAACGAACAAACCAGTGGTTGGAGCAATATCTTCGACACTGGAGCAACGTGCAGCAGGACAACTGGGCGGAAGCTCTACCAATCGCCCAATTTGCGCATAACGCCTGGCCAAACGCAACCACAAAAGAATCGCCCTTCTCGCTCATCATGGGATGGGAACCGCGTACCATGTGGACACCAAAACCCACATCATCCCCATCCGTCGAACAGCGTCTAGAAGACATGGTCATCAGACGACAACACGCGCAAGACTGCATCAAACACGCGCAAGAGCTCATGGCGAAAAGGGGCAGAACACGTTTCATCCCTTATCAAGAAGGCGCAATGGTCTGGTTAGAGGGTACGAACCTTCGAACCTTCTACCCCACTGCAAAACTTGCCCCAAAACGCCACGGCCCGTTCCGAGTGAAACGGGCCCTCTCCGACGTCTCATACGAATTAGAACTTCCGAACACGTGGAAGATACACCCAGTCTTCCATGCGAATCTCCTCACACCATATAAGGAGACGGAACTGCATGGCGCGAACTTCACGCGCCCACCCCCAGATCTGATTGATGGAGAGGAAGAGTTTGAAGTAGAGCGCATCCTTCAGTCCCGGTCACATGGGCGAGGGCGCAAACTTCAATTCCTTGTCCAATGGAAGGGCTTCCCAATGAGTGACAGCACGTGGGAGCCTCTTGAAAACGTTCGACACGCCCCAGACCTTATCGCCGACTTCTATCGCCTAAACCCTACCGCCGAAGGGGCTGGACGAAAGATATAAAGGAACACCCCACGAGTACCACATCCCCTTCGTCCCCACTCTTGCTATTCCTCTACCATGACGACCACTCCCGTTATTTCCACTCTCCAAACCCGCCGTCCTGTCGAGATTATCCTTGAAAATCTGACCGTACCCTCGCAGGATTTGGGTGTCCCCTCCGAACCTGAGGGTCGTACGCCGTACTCCGTAATCCCTGACTCCCCCCCACTCCCTGTCTTGGCTCTTGCCACCACCGCTCTCGCTAAGTTGACTGAAGAAGCCGAACCGCCCGTCAGTCCTTCTGGACCCCCCGCACCATCATCACCACCCCTTGTCGTAGCCTACTCCGTCGACACGCCAGTCACCGTCCACGTTCCCGCCACACCCGCGTATCCACCTGAGCCCATTATCCCTCTCTCTCCCTCCACCACCACTATCGCCTCCCGCGGTCCTCGCCGCTCACATCCCCGGCCCACCATTCCCCGCTGGGATGGATCACACGTTCACGCCCATCCCTCAGACCCGCGTCGTCGAACCCGACCCTGCCCTTGCCCTCCTAGATGATGAGGAGGACAAGGAGAATGAGGACCCCGGCATCCCCTTCTTCCGCAACGACCCATCACTCCCCACGTTCTTCCCCCTCTTAGTCGGAGAGACGGGAACCGTTAAACAAACTGCGCGATATATTTATTATCGCCACAACTATCAGGAGGTCGTTGGCACCATGGGCAAGGGTCACCCCTGCTACGCGTCGCAGGTGTTCCTGAATGAAGTGTACACGGGCCAGCTAGCGCAGCACATCACCGACAATCAGATCAACATGTTTCACCCCCACGATCCCCCGGCTATCGTCCTCAACGAGGTACTGGTGGAACTTCGTCAACCTCGTCTTCATGCCGAGGTATCCCGTCTCCGCGAGTGCCTTACGCGTCGAGACGCCATCCGCACCCGTCAGTCGGACATCCGACGCCTCGAGACGGAACTGACGCGGGATCAGTTCCACCTCGATATGGACTTCTCCTCGGTCCGGAAGCGTCTTCAGTACGCTCGGGCCATCCCTCTCATTGCCGACAAATACGCCGAGCTTCACACGAAGCCTGTGCGCCCCCGAGGTTCACCAGAGGATACTCCCCTCGCCCCCCGCGACGCTGGACCTAGCGAGATGCCCCGCCTCCATGGGGAGAGCGGCGGGCGTAAGCGCAAGTGTTTCCAGTGTAAGTCGACGGAGCACCTAGTGGCTCAGTGCCCGGAGCGACGGGCCAGGGAGCCGTGTCAGTGGTGTGGAAGCCGAGCCCATCGGCTCGACGCCTGCCTCATCCGTCGCCTATCCCCCATGACTCCCGCGCACGTAGACCCAGATTCTCGCCCAAGGTGGTGCGGGAAGTGCTTGCGGTACGATGCCACGCATGAGGAGATCAAGTGTCCCCATGTACGAGATGTGCTGGGACTGTGGAGAGAGGGGGCGTTTCATGTTCCTGCGTCGACACACCTGCCCCCGTACCCCTTCTCCTGTCCCCGCGAACATCCCTGCAGAAGAGGACTACGCGTATACCAGCGACTAGCTGAAGTCGTGGCGACTTCAGTTCTGATGGGGGGGTAATGTTACGAACTGCCTTGTCTCTCACTAAGCGTCTTCGGACTACTGTACTTTTACGATACGTTCCCGTGATTCGCGCTTCTCGGCTTCCATTCCGCACCTTGCGCCTCGGCGATAGGATGGCCAGTTTTACGCTCTGTTTCGTCCGCTGACCATTCCTGAGGCACGCGTCGTCCCGCGGAATTCCCTTGTACTACATAAAGCTAATTCCCCTTGTTCCCCTTCTTGTACGATCACATCAGACTCGCGACATGTGTTTGTCCTGTACAAACACCCTGTAGTAGTATATAAGTCACGCCCTACCTAGCTTGTACGGTAGACTTGACTTCTTGTGTAATACCACATCGTCTTTGCCTCACGAACGATCCCTTGACTCGCCTTTGCGCTTGAGTCTACACTTTCGCTCGCCCTTCGCGCTTGAGCCTCGACTATCTACTATTGTCCTTGGTTCCAGGGAAACCAAGTGACACTTGTGCATCATCGAACTGAGTCTTAACCGACTCGCACTCTTCCGATCCCGTTGACTTAGCGTGGTACATGTCGTACCTAACGCCCCTGTGGTGGCGTTACAGCTGCGTTGTTGTCATAGCGTCGCTGTGCTGCGTCGCTGTCGTAGTGTCGCCGTACTGTGTCACTGTCATAGCGTCACCATACTGCATCGCTGTTGTAGCGTCTCTGTACTGCGTCACTGTTGTAGCGTCTCCGTACTGCGTCACTGTCGTAGCGTCTCTGTACTGCGTCACTGTCGTAGTGTCGCTGTCGTAGTGTCACTACGCTGCATCACCATGCTGCATTGCTGTTGTGGCGTCACCATGCCCCATCTCTGTCGAGGTGTCGTTGCACTGTGTCACTGTTGTAGCATCGCCACACCGTGTCGCCATCATAGTGTCACCACACCTTGTCGCTGTTGTAGCATTGCCACGCCGCAGCAACAGTATGCCGAGGTGATAGGTGGAGGTGGTGGCAGTGACAGGCTTGCGTGCGGTACTGAGGCAGCGCTGAGAACCTAGAAAGGAAAAAAAGAAAGAAATTGTAATTAGTTAGTTAAAAGGAAGAAAGGAAAAGAACTACTTAGCTTGAGGGTTCAGTACTTCAGTACTTCTGTCGTCGTGTTGGATGTCGTCGTGTTGGCGCGATAGTGGTCAGTGTTGACATGCTGACAATGTCCGGCCCGGCAGCCTGTACCCACAAAAAACCTGTGAACCTGTGACAAGGGTACAGGTTTCATGAGGGTCACAAAATCTGAACCCATACCTGTACCCGCCCATACCCTTGGGCTGTACCCATGTGGGTTCAGAAACCCTTGGTATACACTACTTTGGCCATGTTGTAACTTGTGCGGACTGACACTGGAATTCACAGCGATTGATAGCATGTTATTATTACAGAGTTACAACGAAGCGCCCTCACCCAGGCCAATGGGTTCAGGTGTTTGGAAAACCCTCCTTTCCCCATAATTCTTGGAGCACCAAGTCTTTTACTTCATCTGGTGCTCTGGCTACTCCTTGGAGCCAGTCCTGCACCTGCTGTTGAGGGGTTGTTGCGGCACGTGCTTCTGTTTGTGGTTGCGGCATGTAGTAGCTTGCCTCGAGTCTCCTTCCACTACTCCCTTGGTTTCCATGGTTCTGCGGACAGTCACGACTGAAGTGTCCCTTTTGATTACAAGTGTAACAAGTGACTTCCCTTGGGTCTCGCAGTGGTCCACATCCTCGCCCCTGGAATCCTCCCCTGGGGGGGGTATGGTGGTCTCTGTCCATCACGGTCCAGAACGTAGTCTGTGTTTGCCAGTCTGGTTTGTGTGTCTTCTGCCAGTGCTCCCCTTGCCCTTGCGCAATCTGCAGAGGTGTCCATTGCGTTGGGATTGTGGTATTGAAGGTTCTGCAGTGCCCATCCGCCGGGTGCTGGGGTCCATTGACTGGTGCATGGAGTAGCTTTTGTAATGGGTGGTTTCAGCGAGTTAAGACGTGCATGTAGGTGTAGGTACTGCTGCTGCTTCTTCATGGCGACCTGCTTCCATGCTTCGAAAGTGGCAGGCTTGTATTGTTCATATACCTTTGTGAACAGAGGCCTGGGTAATCCCGAGGTGAAGAGGTCCAGTGTTTGTGGCACGTCAAGGTGGTAGTTAGCTTGTCATGCGAGGTGTTCAAAGGTGGCTACGTAGCTGTCGATGTCCCTGTCTTTCATGTACACTCCCTTTTGTAGTTCCACCTGGGCTTGCTCTTTCTCCATGGTGTTGGTGAAGCGTCTGGTAAAGGCTCTGAGCATCTCATCCCAAAGGCATCTGGTGTGTTCGGGGAACCCAGCTTCTATCTGCCGCATGAGCCAGTCTGTCATGTACATTACCCATTCGTTCACCAGCTCTCCTTGGATATACCCTAGGAACAGGAGTGACCATCAGTAGTGGTTGCACATTAGGTCGCTGGTGCTGTTGATTCCTTGATACAAGTTCCATTGGGCGCAGAACTGCAGGGTTTTGGTCCTGTCACCGTTAAAGATCATTGGCAGGTTACCCTGAGGTTTGTCTGACAGCCGCACGGGGTTAGGTGCTGGTCCTACCATAGGGAGCCCTCCGATCGGTCCTCCTCCTCCAGGTGGTCCTCCTCCTCCATGCAGTCCTTGTTACGATCGGACTCATCGGTACGGAGTACGGACTCACAGGGTTCTGACTACCTTAGTATTAGTCAGGGACAGTCGTATCAGTCAGCGTCGAGTGGAGTATCACATGTATCGGACTTGACTCATACCTAGGACAGTCGTAGTAGGGTTCAAGCTATTACCGCTACTGGGTACCTTACGTTCAGGAGGAGCTTCAAAGCTCCTCGTCAACTGTATATCTACCGTCGTGCGCGAAGACCGAGCTCCTCAGCTTGGTCTTCTTGAATTACCAACGCCATTCTCTCTCTCCTTCTAGTTGTCTCCCTCGTTCTCTCCTTTTGCCTCTTAGTGCGGCTTGCCTTTGTCTGGCAGCTTGCAAGACAACGTATACGCCTGGTGGATATCGCCCCAGTGCTGTGGACGATCGCGTTCCTGTTACGGACGTGTATCTACTTCTGCTAAGTCGCCCCTTGCCTGTTCTACCACTGTCTCTCGCTCAAGTCGAGCACGTTGGGACGGGCCCAACGCAACATTAAGACCAAGCTCCCTTACACACCACAGTGGCGCCCACAACAGCAGACCGGTGGGGCTGGAACCAAGTCCAAGCATACACCATCACAGAACGAGGAGAACGGAACGTCCCCACGCGCTACCTGAAAGCCGCCAGGTGGAGGACGCACAGAGGAGAAACCGGTTATTTCGTCGATTTCCCGAATCGACCAAGTCGCTACTACCCAGTTGAGTTCAACTTCGAACATACTTGTTGGTGCATACTCGCAACAAACGACGCAGGAACGCGTACGGTCGTTCGACCAACCACAAGCGAATATCGCTGCGATATCTTGGAGAGCGAAGTAGTCCCCCTCGCACGAGCCGGACCAATCGACGGTGTACCTACCGCCAGCACCACGGAAGAAGAAGAGGACTCTGAGTCAGAACAAAACAGTGAAGAAGAGGACCACCTCTCGCAAGTAAACACGGAAGAAGAGGAGGAGCTAGCCAACCTAGCAAGGGGAATAACGTTAAACGAAGGAACACAAGCTGAGCAGATCATCGTCCACTCACCTAACGAGATGACGACCACCCAACTAGAACCGACATACGCACTTCAACTGGACCCCATACAACAACCACAAGACGGGGTCCCAGAAGATCTACTCCCCATCAACCCCAGTACCGGACACCGAATGACCGCCGACGACGCAGCGCTTATGAGAGCAATCGGTCCCGACGAGCCGGACCCCCCCGGAGGAGGAGCTGGAGGAGGTCATCAACCAGGAGGAGGAGCCGGAGGAGGTCACCCACCCGGAGGCGGAGGACCGCCCGGAGGAGGAGGAGGGGGCTTCCCGGGGCTTGCCCCTGCTGCTAATCAACCTCGAACGTCCGACAGACTGCAGGGTAACCCACCTCAAGTGTTCAACGGCGACCGTACCAAAGCCCTGCAGTTCAGGGCGCAATGGAACCTGTACCAGGGAATCAACAGCACAAGCGACATTATGCGCAACTACTACCGCTGGTCCCTGCTATTCCTCGGATATATCCAAGGGGAACAAGTCAACGAGTGGGTAATGTACATGACCGACTGGCTGATACGCCAGATAGACTCCGGTTTCCCCGAACATACCAGACGCCTGTGGGACGAAACCACTCGCGCATTCGCAAGGCGATTCGCCAACACCATGGAAAAAGAGCAGGCGCAAATGGAATTGCGCAAAGGCGTCCACATGAAGGACGGGGACATTGATAGCTACGTAGCAACCTTCGAACGACTAGCTCGCCAGGCTGATTATCACCTCGACGCCCCCCAAACACTGGACCTATTCACAGCTGGACTACCCAGGGCACTGTTCACAAAGGTCTACGAACAGTACGAGCCCGCCACGTTCGAAGCATGGAAGCAAGCGGCGATGAAGAAGCAACAGCAGTATATGCACCTACAGGCACGTCTTAACTCGCTCAAACCACCCACTGCAAAGGCTACCCCACGCCCTAGCCAATGGGGAACCCCCCAAAGCGGCTGGGCACCCAGAAATCTCCCGTACCGCGACCCGAACGCAATGGACACCTCCGCAGACCGGGCGAGAGCCAGAGGAGCACAAGCTGAAGACTCCCAAACAAGACTCGCGGGAGCAGAGTTTATACTCAACCAGCAAAGACCTCCGTACCCACCGCGCGGCGGACCAAGAGGACGCGGCAGAGGAAGGGGGTTCCCCCGAGACGCAAGGGAAGTCATTTGCTATACCTGTAGCCAAAAAGGACACTTCAGTCGTGACTGTCCACAGCACCGCAATAACGCACAAGGAAGCAGTAACCGGAGGTCCGAAACCGACTACTACGCCCAGGAACCAAGAGTAGAGGCACGCGCCGCAGCCACGCCACAACAACAAGCTAAAGACTGGCTACAGGGAGTGGCTGGAGCTCCGGACGAAGTAAAAGACCTAGTCCTTCAAGAGCTGTGGGGAAGAGAGGATTTTCCAAACGCCTGAACCCGACGGCCTGGGTAAGGGCACTCTGTTGTAACTCTGTAATAATCACACGCTACCGATCGTTGAGAATTCCAGTATCCATTCGAACAAGTTACAACATGGCCGAAGTAAAAGCATTGGTGGACAGTGGAGCCACAGACAGCTTCATTAAGCCCACGTTCGCAAAGCGAATGGGGATCGGGTTAAGAAAGCTGGATACTCCCAAAAAGATATGGAACATCGATAAATCCGAGAACAGAGCAGGACTAATCACCCACTGCGCAGATCTCGAAGTAGAAACTAAGGGAACCAGAAAAGTAATGCGCTTCCTCATCACCGACACAGGCGACGAAGACATCGTCCTCGGGTACCCCTGGCTAGCCACCTACGAACCCCAAATCAATTGGCAGCACGCCGTCATTAAGGAAGACGCATACCCAGTGGTCCTTCGGACTACGCACCCTACAGAACGGGAAGTCACCATCGCATTCTCCCCGACTGAACCCACCGAGTTCACAAACGACGAAAAGCGACAGGTAGTGTACGAACTTCACAAGGAATGGGAGGAGGTCAAGGCGCGTACCCTCGCCACCGACCTAGCCATACAAGCACAACAACACACCACCGTCACCGCCATCCCAAAGGAATACGCAGACTTCGCTGACGTATTTAGCGAGAAAGAGTCACACCGGTTTCCACCCAGACGACCTTGGGACCACGCCATAGAATTCACCAAGAACGCCCCAACTGCGATAGAGTGCAAAATCTACCCAATGTCCCGCGAAGAAGATGAGGCGCTCCGGACCTTCCTTGACGAACAGCTACAGAAGGGCTACATCCGCCCGTCGAAATCCCCTTACGCCTCATCCTTCTTCTTCGTCAAAAAGAAAGACGGAAAGCTGCGGCCAGTGCAGGACTACCGAAAGATCAACTCCTTCACCGTGCGTAACCAATACCCCTTACCGCTCATACAGGATCTCATTACGGACCTCGGAAACGCGGACATCTACACCAAACTGGACGTCCGCTGGGGATACAATAACGTCCGCATGAAAGAGGGCGATGAAGAAAAGGCTGCCTTTAAGACACGCTACGGCTTCTTCGAGCCGCTGGTCATGCCCTTCGGTCTCACTAACGCACCTGCTACCTTCCAAGCAATGATGGACTTCGCCTGTGGACCCACTATCTTGAAACATGAAGCCTTGGGCACCACGATCCGAGTCTACATCGACGACGTCGCCATAGCCTCGCGCAATGGCAGAGAAGGCCACATCGCAGCGGTACGTGACATACTCCGGGTCGCCAAGGACCTTGACCTGTACTTCAAGCCGGAGAAATGTGTCTTCGGTGCGACCTCGATCGATTACCTGGGGGTAATCCTTGAAAAGGGGGTGACTCGCATGGACCCCATCAAAGTCGCCGGCATTCGCGACTGGCCCACGCCCACCACAGTCAAACAGGTCCGATCTTTTCTTGGCTTCTGCAACTTTTACCGCCTCTTCATCAAGGGCTTCGCAACCCACGCACGCCCCTTAAACCGTCTAACGCGAAGGGACACGGAGTGGCGCTGGGGCCCAGACGAAGAGACTGCATTCACGAAGCTCAAGGACCTGGTGACGAGCGAGCCAGTACTGGCACACCCAGACACCCGGGAACAGTTCGAACTGGAGGTAGATGCATCAGGGTTCGTGGTGGGTGCCGTACTCTTACAGCGCAAGGAGGACGGTAAACGACACCCCATAGGATACTACTCAGCAACACTCAACGAGGCCGAGCGAAACTACGACATCTATGACCTTGAGTTGCTAGCCATTGTTAAAGCATTCCGCCACTGGCGCCCCCTACTAGCGGGCTCCCCCCACAAGATCAAGGTATTCTCGGACCATCTCAATTTACAGTACTGGAGATCCCCACAACGAATAAGTCGACGCATCGCAAGGGAAGTTCTGGAACTCTCCGAATACGACTTCGAGATCCACCACATCAAGGGCACCGCAAATGGAAGAGCAGACGCACTCTCACGAAGACCAGATTACGACCGTGGAGATAACGACAACAAAGACGTCGTAGTACTCCCCGACGCGCTCTTCGTACGGGCCACCCGAGTCGAGACCATAATGCCAACCACTGCAACCATCGAGCCCGAAGAAATGGAACGACCGGACGCTACTTACCACCAAGACAAAGATCACCTCCGCCCCTGGATAGACGCACACCGACTAAAGAAGGTCGAGGGTACCTGGTACAAGGATGGAAGACGAGTGGTCACAGGCGGACTATACGACAAGAGAAGTATCATTTCCGCACACCATGTACCCCCAGTTTACAGCCACCCAGGCATCAACAAGACTTCGCAGCTGGTAGGACGCTTCTACTGGTGGCCGAACCTCCGTCAGGACGTACTGGACTACGTCAAGGGATGCGCCGAATGCCAGAGACACAAGGCAAACAACCGACCTACCAAGGCACCGCTGTCCCCGATATACCCAAACCCCGAGGCACTCCCCTTCGAAACCATCGCACTCGACTTCATCACCAAACTGCCACTCTCGCAAGGGTTCGATTCCATCCTCACCGTCACCGACCACGATTGCTCGAAAGCAGCCATATTCATCCCGTGCAACGAAGAAATCACGGCGGAAGGAACCGCTGCCCTATACGCTAAGCACGTCTTTCTAAGATTTGGACTACCCACCAAGGTGATCAGCGACAGGGATCCGCGTTTCGCATCCAAGTTCTCGCGTGAACTATGTAACATCCTGGGCATCTCACAAAACATCTCCACCGCCTACCACCCACGGACAGACGGACAATCCGAACGAACAAATCAATGGCTGGAACAATACCTCCGGTTCTGGACTAACGAGCGACAAGACAATTGGGCGGCGTACCTGCCTATCGCAGAATTCACGCATAACAACTGGCCCCACGAGACCACGCGGAAGTCCCCTTTCTACCTCTTAATGGGGTATAACCCACGCGCTGATTGGATCGATAGACCATCACCCATCCCACAAGTGGCGTTACGAATCGATCAGTTCCGAGAAGCGAGGGACGAGGCCAAGACACTTCTTATTAAGGCGCAAAAGTCATGGATCAAACACAAGGACACGCCCAGATACAAGGAGGGAGACCTCGTGTGGCTAGAAGGACGCCACCTACGTACCAACCAACCAACCGCAAAGCTTGCGCCCAAAAGACATGGCCCCTTTAGGATAACACAGGTGATGTCCCCAGTCAATTATCGCCTCGAGCTTCCCACGCAGTGGAGCATCCACCCGGTATTCCACACAGATCTTCTCACCAGATATCAGGAAACCGCTACGCATGGGGCTAACTATCAGCGCCCACCCCCGGATCTGGTGGATGGAGAAGAGGAGTACGAGGTCGAGAAGATTCTAGACTCACGAAGATTCGGAAGGACCCGGAAGCTCCAATACCTGGTGAAATGGAAGGGGTATCCTGACTCGGAGAACCAGTGGGTCGACTGGGGCGAAGTATTTGCCGACCAGGCGATCCTAGACTTCAAAGCGCTAAACCCTCTGCGAGAAATACATATAAGGAGGGCCCAGGACGAGCTAAGTCCAACAGCAATCCCTGCTACCCTCACTCATCCTGTCTTCCTCCGCACCATGTCTTCCTGCTCTCTTCCCTCGCAAGCCACAATCGACACCGTGGCCCAAGCCCTCGTCACCACTCACGGACCAGCCACGCGCGAGGACGCCATCGCCGTCCTTCGAGCCTTCCCCGACCCCACGGTCGGAGGAGCAGCCGACTCCCCCGAAGCGCAGCCTATCACCTATCAAACGGGGGTCGGCGAAGAAGAAGAACACACCTTACTCGAGGGCGAGACGGCAAGTAGCGTCCTTCAATACCCTCACGGACACGGTCACTCTGGACCTGTCCAGATACCACACCGAGTTCGGGCCGATACGGCCATGGAAGGAGATCGTGAAGGAGTGGAGGGACGAGCAACTACGGAGGGCGCAGCTGCGGCTGCAGCAGATGCACCACAGGAGGATGTTGGTGAGGAATGGGGGATCGATGATGAGGCAGACCAGGACTACCCAGCTACGCACCCCCACATTCTCTCCACCACCGACACTGACGACCCCCGTGAAACCCCCTACACCGTCAACACCGACGGCTCCCCTATGTACAAGCAGGACCTCGGAGTAATGGGCGGGACGACTCACCAACCCCTCGCCATCATCAACACACGCACCCCCGCCGGCTTCACGCGCAACGCCGGCGCGGACTACCTACCCTTCCGCATTGTCTCCCCCGATGGGGTTGAGCGCGAGGCTCGCTACCACCAGGTCATTATGGGGCCTGACCCTATGGTGGTGGGCATCATCGACGAGTCGGACAAGGTCTACGCCCGCCCCCTCTACGCTGCGCCCCGCTACAACTACGGGGGCAAGCCGATTTACCAGAACGAGGACATGGCCCTCTTCACTGAAGGCTTCGAGGACCGGGCGCGCGTGGACCGCTGCCTCGACTCACTGCACGACGTGTCCCTGAGGGGTGAGGTCACCCGCTACCGCGCAGCTGACCGAGAGCTGCAGCGCCTCAACCAGCGGATCGACGACCTCATCGCCGCGGTTGGGGAGATACAGGGTAAGGTGTCCGCGAGCAGACGTCGGTTGGAGATGGCCAACGCGCTGGAGCGCATCGAGGACGAGGCCAGGACCATGGTCGACTACGAGCTGACGAAGAAGAAGACACGCAGAGGACGGAGGGGCGCGGCGCAGGCAGCGCGCACCAGGATCTTGTACGAGGAGGAGGGCTTTGGAGCGTCGGGGCGTCGCACCTGAGAGAGGGGTGATGTTACGATCGGACTCATCGGTACGGAGTACGGACTCACAGGGTTCTGACTACCTTAGTATTAGTCAGGGACAGTCGTATCAGTCAGCGTCGAGTGGAGTATCACATGTATCGGACTTGACTCATACCTAGGACAGTCGTAGTAGGGTTCGAGCTATTACCGCTACTGGGTACCTTACGTTCAGGAGGAGCTTCAAAGCTCCTCGTCAACTGTATATCTACCGTCGTGCGCGAAGACCGAGCTCCTCAGCTTGGTCTTCTTGAATTACCAACGCCATTCTCTCTCTCCTTCTAGTCGTCTCCCTCGTTCTCTCCTTTTGCCTCTTAGTGCGGCTTGCCTTTGTCTGGCAGCTTGCAAGACAACGTATACGCCTGGTGGATATCGCCCCAGTGCTGTGGACGATCGCGTTCCTGTTACGGACGTGTATCTACTTCTGCTAAGTCGCCCCTTGCCTGTTCTACCACTGTCTCTCGCTCAAGTCGAGCACGTTGGGACGGGCCCAATGCAACAGTCCTCCTGGTGGGCCTCTTCTGAAAGATCCATTTCTTTCCAGGGGGTCTGGTTTGTCTGGTCCAATTGCCCTCATGATCGCAGCATTGTCTGCCATCATTCTGTGTCCAGTTACTGGGTTGATCGGAAGTAGGTCTTCTGGGATTCCGTCATTGGTGTAACGTTCCACTGGACGTTCTTCTAGTGGCACGGTCCTTATTGGGCCCTAGGCAACAACAGACAACCTAACGATCACAGAGGATGTCGAAGTCATATACACGATCGCCTATTAGCTCACAAGTGAGACATAATAGGGTAGCCCAGAGGATACAGAGGGAGATGAGGGCTTGTAGTTGTAGATGGTCCTCGGCAGACAGCGCAAGGGTAGGAGAATGGTACAAGCTGTAGTGGTGCGACTGCCACGCTACATTAAGCAAGGTGAAGGTAAGTGATGAACTGAACTGGTGACACACCCAACTTAACGCGGAGACAAGTCACGCGCTAGATGTGCTGTCGACGTGGAGGGCGTGGAACATGTGAGACTTTATACAAGCCTCAAACCACAGATATCACACGGCGGCACACTGAGTGGAGAACCAAGAGGACAAGTTTTAGATTTGATGGAGTATGGGAAGTACAAGGGAATACGCACCTGAGTGGAGAACCAAGAGGACAAGT
This sequence comes from Lactarius hatsudake, assembly GCA_024734325.1. Classification (NCBI taxonomy): domain Eukaryota; kingdom Fungi; phylum Basidiomycota; class Agaricomycetes; order Russulales; family Russulaceae; genus Lactarius; species Lactarius hatsudake. The sequence continues at coordinate 778,533 of JANSJP010000012.1, forward strand.
TGGTTCCACTCAGGACGTTACAGGAGGGTTTATATACACTACTGTGGCTGAGCTTGAACTGAGTCTAAACACTATTACTAAGTGTACAGTAAGACTCCTTGACTCAGGAGCTGACACGTCGTGTCTATTAATAGTGCATCTTATTGTGCTGACTGATGCACATGTCATCGCGCTTATGAGCGGCTCCACTTTGCTGATAAACCTAATACAGCGAGTAAGCGTATATACTAATCATGACGTATGTACGTTCTAGATCCTTCTAGAGTCTTCCATCTCCTTCCATCCAATCAAAGCTTAACTAAACGTATAAAGGACTCTTGTCCCACGGTCACATGCACATGGGTGGCAGCCCGTGTGACTGACTTGTTATCAGTACTTTAGCCCTTTATATCTTCGCCAAATAAATGCGTAAAATACGCAAAAATAAGGGAAAATAGTACGCGTCTGTGACATCACCCCCCTTCTTAAGGGTCGACATCCGCGTTGGCCTCTGTGTACTGATGAGAAGCTTGCCAAGGCAAGGACGCGTATATGAGAGCCGCTATTTTTCTAGGTGCACCCGGGTTTAAGGAGTGGAACTCCTGTACTTTTTCCGGGGCATGAGCTAGATTTTTGGTTGGCTCCCAAGTGTCCTCGCCTTCACCGTACCCTTTCCAGCAAGCGAGGTATTTAAGAGTACAACCAAAGAGTTTGCTATCTCTTATGTGGTCTACTTCGTACTCTTCCTTGCCTTCGACTGTGACGGGGTCTGGTGGAGGTGGCAAAAGCCCATTAACTTTTTTTCCCTTGTAAGGGGAGAGGTGGTCTACATGAAATACATCATGGATCTGTAATGCAGGGGGGAGTGCAAGCTTGTAGTCGACGTCACTTAAGACTTTAGTGACTTCAAATGGGCCTAGTTGTTTAGGTCCCAGTTTGGACGACTGCTGGTGTATCTTTATTTGCTTGGCTTGCAACCAGACTTTATCCCCGACGTTGAAGATGTATGGCTTATGTCTTTGTTCAATGTCTGTCTGCATTCACCATTTACTTAGGCGTAGAGCGGCCTCTGCATCCTTTCTTGTGGAAACTAAGTTTTGAAGACGCTTGTCTAGCGTTGGGATACCCATAGGCCTACCAGCAGGAATCGTGAAGTCTGGTGTATAACTGTATAGTAGCTCAAAGGATGTGTGACCCGTTGCAGAGTTAAGCCTACTATTGACTACGAATTCCACTGTAGGGAGCAGGTCGGCCCAATCATCCTGCCTCCTGCTAATGAACAAGTGCAAGTAGACTTCTACTTCTTGGTTTTTGCGCTCTACCTGTCCATTAGCTTGAGGGTGATAGGTGGTGGTGAGACCTGTGTCTATCCCTAGTCGCTTGTATAGTGCCCGCATGCTCCTTGCAGCAAACTGGGGGCCTCAATCACTAATGATCTTTCAAGGGATCCCATGCAAGGGGAAGACTTGCTCAAAGTAGATGGATGCTACTCCATCAGCCATAATCTGAGAAGTCACAGGGAATAGATGGATCTGTTTTGTGTAGTGATCCACTATGTTAAGGATCATATCCTTCCCTCATGACATTGGCAGTGGGCCAATTAGATCGACGCCAACTAACTGCCATGGACCCTCAGGTACTTCTTGCGGCTGAATGGTTGCTTTGGGGTGTAGATCTTTGCGATAACGCTGGCATCGATCACATCCTTCTACGTATGAGCTTATGAAGCCTGCCATGCGTGGCCACCAATAGTAGCGACTAACTAGCTCGATAGTTCCATTTTTACCCGGGTGCCCTGTGGTGACTGAGTCGTGGCATGACTTTACCACATCTCTTTGTAGGGCACGGTCGTTGGGTACATAGAGCTTCCTGTCATGGACGCGTATTATTTTCCTTATTTTTGCGTATTTTTACGCATTTATTTGACGAAGATATAAAGGGCTGAAGTACTGATATAAGTTAATCACACGGGCAGCCACCCATGTGCACGTGACCGTGGGACAAGAGTCCCTTATACGTTTAGTTAGCTCTGATTGGATGGAAGGAGATAGAAGACTCTAGAAGGATCTAGACTTACATACGTCACGATTAGTAGTATATGCTTACTCGCTGTATTAGGTTTTACTCAGCAAGTGGAGCCGCTCGTAAGCGTGATGACATGTGCATCAGTCAGCACAATAAGATGCGCTATTAATAGACACGACATGTCAGCTCCTGAGTCAAGGAGTCTTACTGTACACTTAGTAACAGTGTTCGGACTCAGTTCAAGCTCAGCTGTAGTAGTGTATATAAACCCTCATGTAGCGTCCTGAGTGGAACCAACTTGTCCTCTTGGTTCTCCACTCAGGTGCGTATTCCTCTGTACTCTCCATACTCCATCAATCCTAACTTGTCCTCTTGGTTCTCCACTCAGTGTGCCGCCATGTGATCTCTGTAGTTGAAGACTTGTATAAAGTCTTACACATTCTACGCTCTCCACGTCGACTGCACATCTAGCGTGTGACTTGTCTCCATGTTAAGTTGGGTGTGTCACTGGTTCAGTTCATATTAAACTTCGCCTTGCTTAACGTAGCATGGCAGTTGCACCGCTACACTTCCCTCTATGATAAACGAAACCGTCTTCTTCTTCCCACAGCGCAACTCCATCCGTGAGAGCCTTAGGAGCGGTCTTTTGTAAACTTTTAAGGCCCTCTATGACTTCGGCTTCTCTTATGGATGCGAGTTTGATGCGGCTGCCTAGGGAATCCACTTCTGGGCGGAAGTGGGCTTGGGCGGCATTGAGGAAATGCTTAGGTTGTAAAACCTGAACCGGGCGGTTATCCTCACTGTCTTTGACATTGTCTCTTGAGAATCTACTTAATGCATCGGCTTGCATGGAATCTCCCTTTTTGTAAGTGATTTTGAAGGCAAAGTGACTTAAATACTACAACGCCCAGCGAGCTTGCTGGCGATTTAAGTCTTTCATGCTTGCCCACCATTCCATATTCTTATGGTCGGTGATCACTTCAAAGGAGATGCCTTCGAGGAAGTGTCTCCAGTCCTCTAAGGCGTGGATTAAGCCGAGCATTTCTCTGTCATAGATTTCATAGTTGCGCTCTTCTTTGCTCATTGACTCTGAGCGATACGCAACTGGGTGCCAGAGACCGTCTGGGTACTTTTGAGTGAGTATCCCACCAGTAGCAAATCCAGAGGCATCGGTTTCGACATGTGTGGGGGAGGTTTGGATCATACATGTCACGGCACGCGCGAAGTGGACTCTTGCTTACGGTGATGACCCCTTAGTAAGACATAATGTGTCATGGACTTAGTCGATCAGTCAGCAGTAGTACAGTATCACATGCCGATGTGGCATGACTCATTCATAGGATAGCGATAGTAGGGTTCGAGCTACTTTAGCTATTCGTCGCACGGATTGGAGAGGAGCTTTAAAGTGTCCTCGTACATGTATAAATAGTGGCTCGATAAGACCAAGATACGCCATCTTGGTCTTCTTCAATCACCACTTCCTTCTCATCTCTTTCACGTGTGATTCACTTGCCTCTTCGTGCAAGTCGTCTTATCGATTGTCGGATTACCTAGTGGCACGACTTGCCCTAGTGTACGGTCAGATCACGTGCCTATAAGCGCCGTGTATCTCGTGATCCGGTCACGTGACCCCGCAAGAAGATTTCCGCTAAGTCGTGAACGCCCTTTCGCAGTCCAAGTTGGACTAACGCTAGTGGTGGCGTTACATTAAGACCAAGATCTATTCATCGTGGCGTTCACAACTCAAGACCAGTGGAGAGACTTTCAAACTTACTCCCTCGAGCGCAGGGGAGACTGCAACGTACCAACACAATTCTTAGGAGCTGCCAGGTGGAGAGAATACCGAGGAGAAACTGGCTACTTCGTTGATTTTGCATCGGGGCCAACCCGATACTGCCCCATTGAGTTTAATTTTGATCGCCTGTGTTGGACCGAAATTACGTGGAACCCTATAGACAGCTGCTACGACGTAGTGCGACCCGCAGGGCGAAACTACAACTGCGACATCGACGCAAGAAACCTACCTACACGCACAGAGTGGGGACACATAGATGGACAACCCGAAGGAGAACCTAGCACATCCGAACCCAGAACCGAAGCACCATCCAAAACTAGCGGCGAAGACGAGGAAACTAACGCAGATGACGGATCAGAAATCGAAGACGTAGTGCAGACAGCTGAGTCCCTTCACATAAACGAACCCGAAAACATCCACGTACATTCCCCAGCCGAGATGGCCACGACTACCGTAATGCGGGAAGACCTCGCTGCTGAAGAAGCCCGGAGACTCACCGAAGAAGCGGAAGCCTACCTACGCCCTATTAACCCTACTACAGGATACCGCATGACGGCCGACGACACTGCCATATTCAGAGCCGTGGGACCAGATATGCCAGACCCACCACCAGGGGCAGGAGGACCCCCGCCACCAAGACGACCTGGAGGAAGCTTCGGCCAAGGACCACCAGGAGGTGGAGGAAGACAACCCCAATTTGGTGGTGGAGGAGGAGGAGACCCATTCGGAGGAGGACCACCACCGCCGCCTCCAGGAGGACCACCAGGAGGGCCGCTCCCAGGAGCACCGCATACAAACGAGAAACTCGTAGGAGAAACCCCCTCCATCTTTGATGGTAACCGAGATGAGTACGAATCCTTCCTCACCCAGTGGCACATTTACTGGGGGCAAAATGCAGAGGCACCAATCATGACCAACGTCTATCGGAGGTGCCTACTGTTCCTGGGGTTCATCAAAGGACCGCAAGTGGCAAATTGGACACTCGGATTTCTCCAATGGCTCAACAATGAACTGCGTCTCTGTTACAATTTCTGTCCGCTGACTTGGCTGTACGATTACGATATGATCCGGTGACTCGCGCTTCTCGATTCTCATCTTGCACCTTGCGCCTCGGCGATAGGATGGGTCGTGGTATGCTTCTCCTTGCCCGCTGACCACTTCTGAGGCCCGCATGACCCTGCAGAATTCCCTCATACTATACATGGTTTCTCCCTTTGTTTACGTTCTAGGACTCTTGACTCATAATCGCACCATATGTTTGTTGTTCACAAACATCCTGTATTAGTATATAAGTCGTGCCCTACCTAGCTTGTACGGTAGACTTGACTTCTTGTGTAATACCACATTGTCTTTGCCTCACGAACGACCTTCGACTCGCCTTTGCGCTTGAGTCCACGCTTTCGCTCGCCTTTGCGTCTGAGCCCTGCCTTTCCGCTATTGTCCTCGGTTCCAGGGAAACCGAGTGACACTTGTGCATCACCGAACTGAGTCTTAACCGACTCGCGCTCCTCCGATCCCGTTGACTTAAGCGCGGTACACGTCGTACCTAACGCCCCAGTGGTGGCGTTACATTAAGTCAAGTCTCTCACAGTGGCGAATCTTCATAGTCGCGCCAGATCCCAGTTTCAGGCAGAATACATCGACCGATATAGCGACGATGAGCTTTCCGATAAGGTCAAGGGAGCCGTCGTCTGGAAGGAACACGAAGGAGTGGAAGGATATTTCCTCTTCCACCCTAACACTCAAAAATACCGACAAGTCCACTATCTTGAGGACCTACAGCAGTGGGCATATATCGATTACTCCGCAAAGAAAGGACAGTGGTACACCATTAGTATAGTACCCCAGGCACTCGGAGTTGGACCTCTTACGACCCATACTACCCCTGGCATAGCCATCGACGACGACTCCTCATCACCTAGTGTCTCTGTACCCACAACAAACCTACCCGACCCGACGACACACTTCTCAACTCACGCCATGTCCCAAACCCAACAAGCTTCAGCTAGTACGACCCTCACCAGCGGTGGCACTGGAGGAGGAGCACCCAACCCACCCAGTGGCAGCGCACCAGTACCGTCTGGCAGCGGCGGTGGTGGCGGTAGCAGTGGCGGTGGCGGTGGCGGTGGCGGTGGCGCGGGTGGTGGCACCACGCCAGGAGCAGCCGTACCTGCAGTGCCAGCCCCCGGAGGGAATGGACGGCTGGGAGGAAACCCCCCTCCTGAGTTCACGGGAAAAAGGGACGAGAGCAAGGCATTCTTGCGCGCGTTCTTCCTCTACAAAGGAATGAACCCCACTGTCAATCAGCTCTCTATCCCGGCCTCGAGAGCAATGACATTCCTGTCATACATCCGAGGCCCACTCGTAGACGATTGGGTGGACGAGCAGGCGCAGTGGTTAGACGACCAGATCGTGGCAGGAGTTAACCGCAACAACGAGGTCCTATGGGCCACAGTCAGAGATCGATTCGTACAGGCTTATACCGACACTTCGGAACAAGCCAACGCGCGCAAGGCGCTCCAGAACCTCACTATGAAGGGAGGGGATATCGACACGTACGTCGCGACCTTCCAAAACCTTGTCACAAAAGCGGGGTACAACCCCGACGAAGCCACGACGCTGGAACTATTCCAGGATGGATTACCGAACCAGTTAGTAGTCAATGCCGTCCGCTTCCAGCATCCTGTCAATTGGGAGCAGTGGAAGGCGGCTGCCCGGTTGCAGCAGGCTGAATACCTTATTTTGAAGGATCGCCTCGGCAAAGGCAAGCCCCAGCGCAAAAAGGGAGGACAAAGTAGGGAGCAGTGGGTCCAAGCCCTCAAAGGAACCCGCGACCCCAACGCCATGGATGTTGGACGCGCCAGAGCCTCCGTGGCCCTCACCGACGGCGACAAAGCTCGACTTCAAAAGGAGGGATGATGTTTTAGATGCCAAGCGCAAGGGCACATCTCGCGTAACTGTCCTCAAAAGGGCCTGCGAGTGGCTGCCGCCACGTCTACCATGGCGCCACCCTCCATGTCCCCGCGGTCATCAGCCCCAACTCCCTCAGGTTCAAGTTTACCAACTCCCACCATCTCTTCTCTCGCCATACAATCTAGTCGCGTTTTATCGAATGAAGAGCAGGCGGACCTACAGATCGCAGCGATGAAGGCGCAGACCCAAGAAGTGCGGGACCTCATGGTAGAAAAATTGTTCGGATGGGAGGATTTTCTCGATGCTTGAACCCGGCGGCCTGGGCTAGAGCATTAAACTTAAATGTGTACACTAGCAGGTTTCGATCAATGCGAATTCCAGTCTTATTCAAATCTGCACACGCAACGGCCAAACGACAAGTCCTCGTTGACTCCGGAGCCACCGACAATTTTATATGCTCCTCGCTTCTGAAACGACTCCAAATCGGAACACGGGACGTGACACATCCCATCCGCATTTGGAATGTAGACGGCACCCATAATCAGGATGGTGCGATCACGCAGTACACGGACCTTACCGTGCGAACAGGAAAAGAAGAAAGGATGCTTCGCTTCTTGGTTACGAACCTGGGAAGGGACGAAGTGATCCTGGGATACCCTTGGTTTACGGCCTTTGAGCCCGCGATCAAGTGGGGAGACGCAACGCTAAACGAGGAGTTTCAGCCAGTCGTAGTCTCAAGTCTTCACTTGTCAGACGAAGCCACGCCCATGGAAGCTTCCATTCGGGCGTTGGAGACGTATGGACTTGACGAGGAAGCGTGGGAGCAGCTTATGGATGAGCGGGAGCCCCAGATCGCGTTTTTACGCAAAACCACAACCGCCTCTAAATTGGCGCAGCAAGAAGCAGCGAAGAGGAAGGAGCGAACGTTCGAGGAAATGATCCCCGAGGAATATAGGCGTCATCGTAAAATTTTCGACAAAGAAGCATCTCATCGCTTCCCTCCGTCTCGCCCCTGGGATCATGCCATAGACCTCCTTCCCAACTCCCCCGCCTCGCTCGATTGTAAAGTCTACCCACTCGCGCAGAATGAACTGGAAGCCCTGACCACCTTCCTCAACGAACAACTAGCGAAGGGGTACATCCGCCCGTCCAAGTCACCATACGCGTCTCCCTTCTTCTTTATCAAGAAAAAAGACGGCAAACTACGCCCCGTCCAAGACTATAGACGACTGAACGAACTCACGGTTCGAAACCACTACCCGCTTCCCCTAATCCCGGAACTCGTTGACCGAATACGCGATGCGCGTCTATACACGAAGCTTGATGTTAAATGGGGATATAACAACGTGCGAGTCAAACTAGGAGACGAGTGGAAAGCCGCTTTCAAAACCAATCAGGGGTTATATGAACCCCTCGTCATGTACTTCGAGCTCACCAACTCCCCCTCCACGTTCCAAGCAATGATGGACGATACTTTCTGATGAACAGTGCACATAGAGACTATACTCACAGTGGACAAGGGAGACTGTGGTGAGATATAGAAGGTGACTGGAAGCAGCAACAGAGATAGTTCTTGCAAGTGAAGCAGATGGTGTCTGGCACACAACAGATGAGGAACTGGTGTTATTACAGGGAAGGAGACATACCTGGCACACAACAGATGAGGAACTGGTGTTATTACAGGGAAGGAGACATACCTGGCACACAACAGATGAGGAACTGGTGTGGTGCCAGAGCGTACATGCTACTCTACTTATACTGTACAGAGGGGTGACACTAATACAACACATGTAACAAGTGGTCACAGAATACAAGGAGCGTTGTTCTACAGAGGGACACAAAGGAGTGTGTAAATGGAGAACAAAGGCGTAAAGAACAAGAGAAGCCTAGACTATGATATCATAGTGACATCACAATAAGGATAGAACAAAAGGAATGAGTACAAGGACGAAAATACAATGGGAGTCCAGAGGAGTCCATGATGTCATTGTACAGTGATGTCATAGATAAGAAAAGTCCGAGATTGTAAAGATCATAATCTAATCTACATAAGTCCAATATATCTTATCTAAAGCAGTCCGTTATCTGCGTGTCCATTTGAGCCGCTAAGTGCGCACAGGTCACTTATCAACACTTTCTGACCCCTCACCCTCACAAACGAAGTAATCGTCTACATGGATGACATCCTAATCGCCACACCCCTCGACTACCCCCATCATCGCGCTATAGTACACAAGGTACTTCGCCTTTGTGAAGAACACGACCTCTATATTAAACCAGAGAAATGCGAATTTGAGGTACTAGAAGTCGAGTATCTCAGACTGATCATAGGCCATGGGAATCTGCGGATGGACCCCGTTAAAGTACGAGGCATCCAAGAATGGCCAGCCCCGAGGAATCTCCGCGAAGTACGCGCCTTCCTCGGGTTCTGCAATTTCTATCGACGGTTCATCCGTGGCTTCTCCGCACTTGCACGACCCCTACACAACCTTACCCGTAAAGACGCGCCATGGCACTGGGGGCAACGAGAACAAGACGCGTTCGATAATGTCAAACGAAGTATCGAACGCGAACCCACATTATTATTCCCCGACCTCGCGAACCCATTTGAATTGGAGGTCGACACATCTAATGTCGCCATCGGAGCCGTGCTTAATCAGCTTGGCCCGGACCAAAAGCTGCACCCCGTTGCGTTCCACTCTGAGTCCTTCAGTCAAGCGGAACGCAACTACGATATCTATGACAGAGAACTACTAGCAGTGGTCAAAGCCTTGCGGGCGTGGCGCACCTACCTCGTCGGATCCCCTCATAAAATCATTATCCACACCGACCACGCCAATCTCCAGTATTGGAAGGAACCGAGAAAGATCAGCAGACAAGTCGCACGCGAGTTTCTGGAACTTTCGGAGTACGACTTCCTCCTAAAGCACATCTCCGGAGTCAGAAACAGTCACGCGGACGCCCTGTCGTGAAGAGCGGACTACACAGCACACGAAGAGGACAACAATGACATTATTGTCCTTCCCGCGGAACACTTCCTTCGAGCGACGGAGATGTCGATGCACGATATGGACATCTGGACCCAGATATCACAAAACCTCGACGAGAAGGAGGTACTGCGATGGGTCGAACCCCATAACCTGAAAAAGGTGGGGGGGCTGTGGTGGAAGAACGACGCCTTAGTTGTCGTGGGCGACAACGATCTTAAATGGGGGGTAATCACCTTTTTCCACGATACGCCGGCCATGGGACACCTGGGAATCGCAAACACTTACGAATTACTACGACGCGACTACTGGTGGCCCAACATGCGCAAAGACGTAGAAGACTATGTCAAAGGATGCGCAACATGCCAAGCAAACAAAATCAACCCCCACCGTCAAAAACCACATCTATTCCCCATCACCACAGACCCAAACGCCGAGCCATTCGAAGTCGTCGCCATGGATTTCATCACCAAACTCCCTCCATCAGATGGATACGACTCCATACTCACCATCACAGACCACGACTGCTCAAAAGCCTCGATCTTCATCCCGTGTAACGAGTCAATTACGGCAGAAGGAGTGGCGCGACTTTACCTCCATCATGTGTACCCACATTATGGCATACCCCGAAAAATTATCACAGACCGAGACCCCCGATTTACCTCCGCATTCATGACTAATCTCTGCAAGACCCTCGGGATTCGCCAGAATATATCATCCGCCTACCACCCTCAAACTGACGGGCAATCGGAACGGATGAACCAATGGTTGGAACAGTACCTCCAACATTGGAGCAACGTGCAGCAGGATAATTGGGCGGAAGCCTTACCAGTTGCCCAGTTCGTGCACAATGCCTGGCCCAACGCAACCACAAAGGAATCGCCCTTCTCGCTCATCATGGGATGGGAACCACGTACCATGTGGACGCCAAAACCCACGTCATCCCCATCAGTCGAACAACGCCTAGAAGATATGGTCATCAGACGACAGCACGCACAAGATTGTATCAAACACGCGCAAGAACTGATGGCAAGAAGGGGCAAGACACGTTTCATCCCCTACCAAGAAGGCGCCATGGTCGGGTTGGAAGGCACGAACCTCCGAACTTTCTACCCCACCGCAAAACTCGCCCCAAAACGTCACGGTCCGTTCCGGGTAAAGCGGGTTCTCTCAGACGTCTCGTACGAATTAGAACTCCCGAACACATGGAAGATCCACCCAGTCTTCCATGCCAACCTCCTCACGCCATATAAGGAGACGGAGTTACATGGCGTAAACTTCACGTGCCCACCCCCGGACTTGATTGATGGAGAGGAAGAGTTTGAAGTGGAGCGCATCCTTCAGTCCCGATCACATGGACGAGGGCGCAAACTTCAATTCCTCGTCCAATGGAAGGGCTTCCCGATAAGCGATAGCACATGGGAACCCCTTGAAAATGTTCGACACACGCCCAACCTTATTGCCGACTTCTATCGCTTAAATCCTACCGCCGAAGGGGCTGGACGAAAGATATAAAACACGCCCCTTCGACCGCACCATCACTTCATCCCCACTACCCTTTGCTCAACCATGACGACCACTCCCATTGTTTCCACTATCCAGACCCGCCGCCCCGTCGAGATTATTCTCGAAAATTGACCGTACCTTCGCAGGACCTGGGTGTCCCCTCCGAACCGGAGGGTTGTACGCCATATTCTGTGATCCCTGACTCCCCTCCGGCCCCCATACTCGCGCTTGCCGTCTCGGCCTTAGCCTCACTAGCAGAAGAACCCACACCACCCACTGAAACCACCAAACCTCCCCCAACCCTAGTTGTCCCCTACTCCGTCGATACACCAGTCACTGTCCACGTTCCCGCCACACCTACCTACCCACCTGAATCCACCGTCCCTCTTACTCCCCCGCCACCACTGTCACCCCCTGCTGTCCCTGTCGCTTATCTCCCCATCCCACCATTCCCCGCCGGAATGGATCACACCTTCACACCGATCCCTCAGACTCGCATTGTTGAACCCGACCCTGCCCTCGCCCTCCTAGACGAGGAGGAGGACAAAGAGAACAGCGACCCCGGCATCCCCTTCTTCCTTAACGACCCCGCCCTACCTACCTTCTTCCCACTCCTAGTTGGCGAGACAGGTACTGTCAAACAGACGGCGCGCTATATCTATTACCGCCACAGTTACCAGGAGGTTGTCGGAACTATGGGGAAGGGTCATCCCTGCTATGCCTCGCAGGTCTTCCTCAACGAAGTCTATACCGGTCAGCTCGCTCAGCATCTCACGGACAATCAGCTGAATATGTTCCACCCTCACGACCCCCGTGCCATCGTCCTCAATGAGGTGCTAATCAAACTTCACAATCCCCGCCTCCACGCCGACATCTCTCATCTCCGCGAATGTCTCACACGCCGAGACACCATTCGCACCCGCCAGTCGGACATCCGACGTCTTGAGATGGAACTGACACGGGACCAGTTCCATCTAGACATGGATTTTTCGTCTGTTCGAAAGCATCTTCAGTACGCTCGAGCCATCCCCCTCATCGCCGACAAATACGCCGAGCTTCATGCGAAGCCTGTGCGCCCCCAAGGCTCACCAGAGCCTATTCCCCTCACTCTTCGCGATGCTGGACCCAGCGAGATGCCCCGCCTTCAAGGGGAAGGCGGTAGGCGTCGGCGCAAGTGTTTCCAGTGCAAGTCGGAAGACCATTTGGTGGCGCAATGCCTGGAGCGACGAGCACGGGAGACATGTCAGTGGTGCGGAAGCCGAGCTCATCAGCTCGATGTCTGTCTCATTCGACGCCTCTCCCCTATGACACCCGCGCACGTGGATCCAGACTCTCGCCCTCAGTGGTGCGGGAAGTGTCTGAGGTATGATGCCACGCATGAGGAGATCAAGTGTCCCCTGTACGAGATGTGTTGGGATTGTGGGGAGAGAGGACAATTTATGTTCTTACGCCGTCACACTTGCCCCCGCACTCCGTCCCCCGTGCCCGCTAACATCCCTGCTGAGGAAGATTACGCTTATACTAGCGACTAGTCGAAGTCGTGGCGACTTCGATTCTGACGGGGGGTAATGTTACAATTTCTGTCCGCTGACTTGGCTGTACGATTACGATATGATCCGGTGACTCGCGCTTCTCAATTCTCATCTTGCACCTTGCGCCTCGGCGATAGGATAGGTCGTGGTACACTTCTCCTTGCCCACTGACCACTTCTGAGGCCCGCATGACCCTGCGGAATTCCCTCATACTATACATGGTTTCTCCCTTTGTTTACGTTCTAGGACTCTTGACTCATAATCGCGCCATATGTTTGTTGTTCACAAACATCCTGTATTAGTATATAAGTCGCACCCTACCTAGCTTGTACGGTAGACTTGACTTCTTGTGTAATACCACATCGTCTTTGCCTCACGAACGACCTTCGACTCGCCTTTGCGCTTGAGTCCACGCTTTCGCTCGCCTTTGCGTCTGAGCCCTGCCTTTCTGCTATTGTCCTCGGTTCCAGGGAAACCGAGTGACACTTGTGCATCACCGAACTGAGTCTTAACCAACTCGCGCTCCTCCGATCCCGTTGACTTAAGCGCGGTACACGTCGTACCTAACGCCCCAGTGGTGGCGTTACACCATCCCCCATCCCACAAGTCCTCACATGCCTGCAACAATTCCGAGAAGCGCGGAAAGAAGCCCAGGACCTTATCCAAAAGGCCCAATCGCTGTGGATCAAACACCGAGATACGCCCAAATACCGCATTGGAGATCAAGTATGGCTGGAAGGGCGTCACCTTAGAACCAATCAGCCCACGACAAAACTCGTGGCCAGGCGGCATGGACCCTTCAAGATCACACGAGTATTGTCACCTGTCAACTACGAACTCGAACTCCCCACGCAGTGGAGCATCCACCCCGTGTTTCATATCAATCTTCTCACGCCTTACCGAGAAACGCCCATGCATGGGGAAAACTTCCAGTGCCCGCCACCGGATCTAGTGGACGGAGAAGAAGAATACGAAATCGAACGCATTCTAGATCATCGGCATTTCGGCAGGAACAGGAAACTCCAATACCTCGTGAAATGGAAGGGTTATCCGGACTTGGAGAATCAGTGGGTCAACAAGGATGACGTTTTCGCTGACGAAGCCATAGCGGAGTACGAGTGGAGCTCAACATCCGCCAGGACACATATAAGCGAACAGGACCACACTAAGTTTTCACCATCCCTCCACACTGGACTCCTCACTCATCCAGCAATGTCTCTTCCCACTCCCGCCTCTTCGCTGGCCATCGCTGCCAACCTCCAGGGGTCCTTCACCCACAAAGAACTCCGCAAGGCTGTCGACAACCTCGCCGCCATCGAAGACCTTGACAACCCCAACACCCCCACTACCTACTGGCTCCTCAACGACGACGGCCAGCGTCTCGACGCCACGCCCTACATGCAGGCCGAAGTTAGTCGGCTTCGTGCAGCTCTCTGAGACAGTGAAGCTTCCTCACCGGGACCTCTCCCGGTTCGAGTCGAGTACTGGGTCGACCATGGCCAAGAACCCGAACACTCGACAATGGGAGGAGTGGCGAGTGGTAGCGGAGCGCTGGAGGCAGGAGCAACTAACGATGGCAGCGACAAAGAGAATGTGCCTCCTAGAGAGGAGGAAGTCGTTCGACGCGACGATGCGCGCCAGATTCAGGAGCAGCCGGAGCGGGAGTTGAAGGAATGGTACCCAGATGAGCACCCGTTCATAATCTCCACCACCGACTCTGACAACCCCTGTGCGAAACCCCCTACACCTGCGACACGGTGGGCCGCCCCATCTACCGAGGCACCTGGCGCATCGACACCCCACCCTCATCTCATCACGCGGCGGTGCTGAATCGCTGTCTTTCCAACTCTTGCTTCGCGCCGTACGGTTACGTCCACAACCGTGGCGAGAAGTTCGTTCACTTCCCCATCACTGACGCCCAAGGTGTCACTACCCAAGCCCCGTACGTCCAGGTCATCATGACCGCGGACCCCATCGTACTCGCTCTTGCCGCGGACAGCGACAAGACCTTCTCCAAGCTGCTGTATGCCGAGCCTCAAGTCTGCGAGAGGGGCAAACCCCACTACGGCGAGCTCGAGGTGCAAGCCCTCGCCATCGGACACGCTAATCAACACCACCTCGACACGGCGGTCGGCGAGTTGAAGGATGTGGGGCTCAAAGCTGAGTTACACAGATTCCGCGCGCTCAAACGGGAGGCTGAAAGAATCGAGCAGCGCCTCCACGCCCTCTCACAAGCCCTAGGCGGCATTCAAGGCAACGTCGCACGCTCCAAGTTCCGACTGGAGATGGCGGACATCCACAACCGGGTGGACTCAGTGCAGGAGGGATGGATCGGTGGGATCGGGACCCCTCGGCGCCATGGTCGTCGCGGCTGAAAAGGGGGTGATGTCACGGCACGCGCGAAGTGGACTCTTGCTTACTGTGATGACCCCTTAGTAAGACGTAATGTGTCATGGACTTAGTCGATCAGTCAGCAGTAGTACAGTATCACATGCCAATGTGGCATGACTCATTCATAGGATAGTGATAGTAGGGTTCAAGCTACTTTAGCTATTCGTCGCACGGATTGGAGAGGAGCTTTAAAGCGTCCTCGTACATGTATAAATAGTGGCTCGATAAGACCAAGATACACCATCTTGGTCTTCTTCAATCACCACTTCCTTCTCATCTCTTTCACGTGTGATTCACTTGCCTCTTCGTGCAAGTCGTCTTATCGATTGTCGGATTACCTAGTGGCACGACTTGCCCTAGTGTACGGTCAGATCACGTGCCTATAAGCGCTGTGTATCTTGTGATCTGGTCACATGACCCCGCAAGAAGATTTCCGCTAAGTCATGAACGCCCTTTCGCAGTCCAAGTCGGACTAACGCTAGTGGTGGCATTACAATACACCTTTAAGATAGGTTCTTGTACGAAACACTCCTTGAGCTTATCAAATGCAGCCTGCTGCTCCGAATGCCAATGCCATGGAGTGTCCTTCTTCGTGAGGTCGTGTAAGGGTCGGGTGATGGCCGCAAAGTCCTTAATGAACCGATGATAGAAGTTGGCGAACCCAACGAACGCTCTAACCTCTTTAAGCGTTGTGGGTGTTGGCCACTCCCTTACTGCAGAGAGCTTGCCAGGGTCCATCTGCACTTCTCCAGGACGGATAATCATCCCTAAGTACTCCATTTCTTGTTTCTCGAATTCGCACTTCTCAGGTTTGAGATAGAGGTCGTAGTCTCTAAGACGTCTGAGCACCTCGCGTACTATCTGGCGGTGGTGTTCCAAGTCTTGGCTGTAGATGAGGATATCATCCATGTAGACTGCGACTTCTCCTGAGGCGATTAGATCGGCGAAAACGGTGTTCATGAGGGCTTGAAAGGTGGCCGGGCTGTTGGTCATACCAAAGTACATTACTTTTGGTTCAAACAGACCTCAGTTTGTGACTATAGCACCTTTCCATTCGTCACCAGGCTTGATGCGAATGTTGTGATAGCCCCATCTTACGTCAAACTTTGTGAAGTACTTGGCTCCCTTCAGCCGATTAACAATGTCGGCTGCGAGTGGAAGTGGATAGCGGTTCTTGATGGTAATCTTATTGAGCCGCCTATAGTCCTGCACTAGATGTAGCTTTCCGTCTTTTTCTTTATGAAGAACACTGGTGAGGCCATCGGTGACTTAGATGGGACCAGGTATCCTTTAGAGATGTGCTCTTGCAGGAACTTATCCAACTCTTCTTGTTCATTAACCGACATGGGGTATGACTTGACCTTCCAGTGCTTGACTGCATCTGGTTCCAAGGCTATGGCGTGATCCCATGGTTGGTGTTCAGGGAGCCTCTGGGATTCCTCCTCAGAGAATACTTTTGCGAAGTCTCTGTAGTGCTCTGGCACCATTTCTTTGAAGGTTTCATTAGGTTTAGCGGCTGTAGCTTTCTCGGCAATCTGTTGCGGGTATGTGAAGCCTGCTAAGCAAAACACTTTGTCTTGGGCCGTGTCGAGCACTTTCTCCACAAGGAGATGGCAGCGTTCCATACGGTTCGCCATAATGCGCATCACCTCTACCTCCAACTCTGGTTGCGCTATTTCAGCGGTTGAGTTGAGGCACATAGTGCCTTCCTGCCAATCTATGTTGGGATTCCTTAGTCTTAGCCATGGCAGTCCCAAAATGACATCCTCTGGGCCTAGTGAAGTGACTAAGAAGTCGTGACTATCTTCAGTAGGGCCGACTTTCAGAGTGAGTCGAACTTTGTGGGTGATACTGCCTGCTTCATTGAGCGTCCCGTCTATGTTATATAGGGTGATGGGATGCTCTAGAGGAACCTGCAACATCTTATGGCGGTCAGCGTACTTTTTGTCTAGGAACAACAAAGTTGCCCCAGAGTCTACCATTGCTGCTACTTTTACAGTACAATGACGTCCTTTTAAATACACAGAAATATGAAAATGTGATTTTTTATCTTTTGTTTCGGAATAATAGTAGAAGACAGTGCTGCATCAGAAATCATCACGTGCAGCGCTGCTTCGAGAGAAAGTGGAGCAACAGGAACACTACTAATATTGTTCATCTCCGAGGCAGATGTAGATGTGGAGGGACCAGAAAGACAAGAAACGGAACCAACACTACTATCTAACTTACAGGCAGAAACTGTGTGAGTACAAATTACAGGAAATGAGTCCGAAACATGAGAACATATGGTACAGGTACATAAGTCCGTCTCATCTACTGTTAAGGGGCCGGTCGCAGCTACACGCGACCCCTTAATCAAAAAGCCACCTTGAGAGCTTCCAACTGCTCTTGCTGGCAGGTTACCATCTCCATCAATTTGGCTACGTCTGCCTGTGACGTCTTTGCCAGAGCGGTGCTTGGTGAAGTGGCAGCTACCACAGTACTTGTCGAGGATGGTGGGCTCGGGGATTCCGTGGTAGTGGCTGCCACTTTGGCCTTCCCTGGTTTCCCCATTTTCTTGAGCTGGCAGACAGTGGACCGGTGTCCAGCCTTTTGACAGTGGTTGCACACGTCCGCTCGTGGTTTCCATCCTTTTTTACATGGTCGGGTGATCCACACCCGTAGCACTTTCCCTTCATCCAGCTCTGATATTCAGCCTTTGTTTTGAATATGTCCCCTTTCTTCTGGGTGCCTCGCTGACGCATGGCGTCGACTTGCATGGCATTAGGGTCGGGGGACGAGGTTTGATTTGTCGAAGTTGGTTTCCCGGACTTCTCAGCTCTTCGCTGGCGCATACACTGATCAATGGTCTGCACCGACTGCTTGAGCTCTTCGTATGTTTTGTAAGGCTTCTCTGACCAGGCCAGGACGTCTTTGATGTCCTCATTGAGTCCATCATAGAAGCGGGTGCGTAGGTCCTCTTTGGACCACCCTGTCTGTCCTGAGTACTGCTCAAATACCGACATGTATTCCGAGACTGGCTTCTTTCCTTGTTTTGTCTTTTTGAGTTTCTCGCGTGCTATCTCTTGCATGTCGAGGGGGCTGAACCTGCGGTTAAACTCCTTAACAAATCCTGCAAAGGTCCCGCCAAATGGAGTTCCACCTGCGTTGGCCTGTTCCAGATATGGGAGGGCCCAGGTTTTTGCATCTCCTTCCATCAAGTAGAACAGCCGCTATCCAGCAGTGTTCATCTGTATACCAACTACATCAGGAAAACATATGTTTTTCTTATTTACACTTTCTGTTCTTTTATCACTTTCAGCAAGGGAATAAAGGACCCTTTCAGAAAAGAACCAACTACTTGCAAAAAGAATCCCCTCTTCTTTTTCTGTACCTTTTATACTTTTAGGCATATTCTGGGGAAAAAAATTGGATTTTGGTCCGATTTTTGAAATTTTGGTCCGATTTATTACCATATATGGTAATTTTCGGACCAAAAAATAAGTTTTGGTCCGATATTTCCATTTTTGGTCATTTTATTTTGTCCATTTTTGGTCATTTGGTACTCTACTTATCCCTGTACTTTTTTTGGCAGTTCAGCAAGTAAAAAAAAAAGACAGAGGGATTTCTTTTTCTTACTTTTTCTAAAAAGAACAGAAAAGTACAGAAAAGTGTGGATAAGTAAAACATATGTTTTCCTGATGTACTTGTGGTGGCATCCCACGTATTCATAGCGTTCCCCTGTGGATCCCACCCAGTTGTGGAAGGCGGCAAGGAAGTGACGGGCATCTGTAGAGTTGCCTTTCCCGTCCCAGGCTTTGGGACGGGCCACTACTTCCTTCTGTTTTCCTGATGAGGGGCGACTCGAGCTAATGGTCACTTGCATTGTTAGGTCTGCGACCTATTGCGTGAGCTGGCCCATGGCGAGGCCCAGTTGATTGATGAGTGCCAAGCAGTCATCAAGGGTAGGTGGCGGGGCGGGGGCTGTGGGGGTAGTCGAACTTCCGGGCTGACTCATGTTCTCCAACTGTTTTTCTCTTTCTTCTCTGTCCGCCTTGTCTTGTGCCTTTCGAAAATTCTCTAGTAAGAGTAATTGTTCGTCTGGCGAGATCTCGTCCCAATCTTCTATCTGGGAGATGAACTGTTTCTCTCGTTTAGTGGGAGGAGGGAGGGCGAATTTCGAGCGAGCTCCTTGAGGATACTGAGCTTGTGCTAGACGAGCTGTCTGTTTCCCCTTGCGAGGAGCCACATTCGTATGGGGGGGCAGAGGGAGGTGAGGGATTAGAGCTGCGGCGGCTGCTACAAGCTCTGGGACAGTGAAGTCTGTACCATCTACTAGGTACTGGAAGCCGTATAGTTCGAGGAGTCCTGTTGACAAAACCGGGCTCGTGATAGATCGCCTGAACGTATTGTTCAGCGAGGTTACGTGGGGGATGTTCTAGCTGGAAGGTCTGAACTCAGGATATTGACACCATCTTCGTCTATGAAGCTTTTGCCTGACTGGGCAAGTGTCTCGTTGGAGGAGGAGTGGGTGGAGTGGAACGACTCGGCCGATAAGGTGCAGGGAGCGGGATGTAAAATGGGTGAAGGAATCCAGTCTTGTTCAGACTGGGAATCCTGATGTACGTGAAGCGATGCCGAAGCAGAGGCTTGAGTCTGGGGTGGTGTGATAGAAGCTTGTCTCCTCCTAAAGAGACAGCGTAGACGGGTGCAAACGTTCTCAAATAGACGAGGCAGTGTGGAAACGGGATAGGTGGATTAAAGATGACGTGTTACGATGAGCGCGAAACGCTAACTCAAAGATGATAGGAGAGTCTGATCAAGCAAGACCAATACACAGTGATTGTTTCACACTGCACGAGGCTGCGGCAATAACGGAACACTCAGGAATGGGGTAGGGATATGTATAGAGCCACAAGGCTGTCTGCCTCAGTCTTCTCGACCTGTTGGCTGCCTCTCACGCCGAAGCGCTCTCAAACTTTTCTGTTTACTATGCGTACAGCTGTCGCAGGCTAGGCCTGGCTGGCTTCTCGTCCAACTGCAGCTTATCTGGCGTGGGTGACCAGTTCTGCAGAGGGTACCCAAACGTTCCACTGAACTCAGATGGAATGCCCATAGGCAAGCACAATCTATGCCGACTTTACGGACACTAGAATTGTACCACAATAGCGCAGATTCTGCTTATGGAGGTCCACAGGCAAAGAGTGAGGTGGGTAGTACAAAGGACTGATGGTCATCAACCACCTGGAGGGAGTAATGGAACTGGTGAGCGTAATAGGGCTCAGGAGTGTGAAAGGAACTTGTCCTAATGTAGCGGTGTGACTGCCTGTGCTACGTTAAGCAAGGCGAAGGTAAGTGATGAACTGAACTGGTGACACACCCAACTTAACGCGGAGACAAGTCACGCGCTAGATGTGCTGTCGACGTGGAGGGCGTGGAACGTGTGAGACTTTATACAAGCCTCAAACCACAGATATCACACGGCGGCACACTGAGTGGAGAACCAAGAGGACAAGTTTTAGATTTGATGGAGTATGGGAAGTACAAGGGAATACGCACCTGAGTGGAGAACCAAGAGGACAAGTTGGTTCCACTCAGGACATTACAGGAGGGTTTATATACACTACTGTGGCTGAGCTTGAACTGAGTCTAAACACTATTACTAAGTGTACAGTAAGACTCCTTGACTCAGGAGCTGACGCGTCGTGTCTATTAATAGCGCATCTTATTGTGCTGACTGATGCACATGTCATCGCGCTTATGAGCGGCTCCACTTTGCTGAGTAAAACCTAATACAGCAAGTAAGCGTATACTACTAATCATGATGTATGTACGTTCTAGATCCTTCTAGAGTCTTCCATCTCCTTCCATCCAATCAAAGCTTAACTAAACGTATAAAGGACTCTTGTCCCACGGTCACGTGCACATGGGTGGCAGCCCATGTGACTGACTTGTTATCAGTACTTTAGCCCTTTATATCTTTGCCAAATAAATGCGTAAAATACGCAAAAATAAGGGAAAATAGTACGCGTCCGTGACACAAGCCTGGCAGCATCACAGCACACTCAGACAGGAGAGATGAGGGATGCGAGAAAGGAAGGGATAGACTCGGATAACTCAATGAGCTCACTAAGGACGATTCAAGAGATGTATTGCACCAAAGGCACTATCAGCGTGTCACTGGCAAGGCAGCCTAGTGATGGCAGTACAATGGGTGGTATAATCCAAGAAGTCAAGCTTAGGTCTTCAGTGACCATAAGCCACTCTACTTATACAAGTCCAAGGAGGTTTGAACCCCAGCTTGGAACTCTGAAACACTAATACAGGGGTCCTAGGAATGAGTCACAACGAGTCAGAGATAAGCAATCGGCCAATGGCAGTAGGGCGCAAAGGCATGAGTCAGAGATAAGGAGACACGAGTCATACAGTCAGGCACAAACCAATCAGGAGACAGTATCATATCAGAAATCAAGGCACAATCAATGGAAACATACAAGTCACAAACACAAGGCAGGGCACGAGGCAGTCTGGGCTGTTGAGCCGTAATACTTACTATAAGGCTCATTACGTAGGAATCGAAGTACGATTAGTTACGCTATACACGTAATTCGGAGTATTTAGTCATACGATACACGTACAGAATCCCCTTATGGGATTATTCCGAGTCCACCGGTGATTAGACATTAGGCGACACTAAAAACGCGATATTGTGGACGCCTCTACTCATCACTTATCCCAAACGGACATGGGTGGACCATAGAGTACTATAAATCCTACTGTAGGAGCGAAGTACCTATACACATCTCTCTCCACCCCACCTTGAGCTTCCTCTGCTTCACTCTAAGCCTCGTCTAAGCTCTCTACACAGGTAAGGGTCAACCTGTACACTGCGTGTATTGCTGCGCAACATGGGCCGTTCCAGGCACAAGCTCATCTGGAACCATCTGGTGTGGGTCTAGCCAGGTCACGTGATGGGCAGGCGCTAAGGTTCACATGCACAACTCCCAGTATTCCTGCAGCTTTTGAGCGCTTCTGGGTTCATAGTAGGGAGTGGGTGACTTAGCGGATAAGCGGTGTTCTGTCACCAATTGGGATATCTCCGCCTCTTCATCATCAGAGTTATGGGCGGTTCTCCTAATCGCAGTGTTGTGGGTGGCGGTGTGGCGTATCCGAGGGTTGCCAAAAGGGGCATCTGTAACAATTGGGCTGTTGTATCGAGTCTGTTTGGATGGTGTACATGGGTTCTACTTGGGTGGTTGTCATCTCTACTGGTGAGCGAACGATAATGTGCTCAGCTTGTATCAGGTTGCTTAATGTGATTCCAGTGGCTAGGTTTGCTAATTCTTCCTGTTCTTTGGCATTACTTGTGACAGATGGTCTTCTTCTGATTCTTCGTTGCTTTGGCCAGATGTTGATTCTTCTTTGTCTGTAGTGCTTGCGATGGTTGCACCATCGATTGGTCCTGCCTGTTTGGTAGGAACTACTTCACTCTCGAGGATGTCACAATGATATTCACGAGTTGTTGGTCTGACTATGGTTTGTACTCCTGCATTGTTTGTTGCCAGTATACACCAGCAACTATGTTCGAAATTAAACTCAACTAGGTAATATCTACTCAGCTGATTTGGGAAGTCGACGAAGTACCCAGTTTCTCCTCTGTGTGTCCTCTACCTGGCGGCTTTTAGGTAGCGAGTGGGGATGTTCCATTCTCCTCTGGCAGTGATAGTATATGCTTGGACTTGGTTCCAGCCCCACCAATCTGATGTGGTGGTCGCCACTGTGTTGTTCATGCATATATAGCTTGGTCTTAATGTTGCGTTAGGCTGTCCTAACATTGCTCAACTTGAGCGATAACAGAGTGGCAAGACGAAGCGAGCGACTTAGCAAAAGTCTGTACGTGTCCTCAGTAGGAACACGACTTTGAGTAGCACTGGGGCTAGTTCCACCAGGCGTCCAAGTTGATCGACCACCTCCCTGATGAAGGCGAGGCGGGTATAGAGGGAGAGAAGGTGACTTAGGATTATCATGCAGAGGAGTAGATCTGAGATGCAAATTATTCAAGAAGACCAAGCTGAGAAGCTCGGTCTTCACAAAGGCAGGTAGTTATACAGTTGACGAGGAGCTTTGAAGCTCCTCCCGAAAGTAAGACTACTAGTAGCATAAGTAGCTTGAACCCTACTATGACTGTCCTAGTAATGAGTCACTCGTCCATACTACTAGACATGTGATACTCTGTGAGATAAGAAACCTTGTCCAACACAACGAATGTCCCTGACTAATAGTAGGGTAGTCAGAACCCCATGAACTACTCTGTGCATACTGTGAGTCCGATTGTAACATTAAGACTCAGTTCAGTGATGCACAAGTATCACTTGGTGTCCCTGGGACATGAGGACAATAGTGGAAGCACAGGGCTCAAGCGTAAAGGCGAGCGAAAGAAGGACTCAAGCGCAATAGGCAAGTCAAATGGGGTTCGTGAGGCTAAGACGATGTGGTATTACACAAGAAGTCAAGTCTACCATACAAGCTGGGTAGGGCGTGACTTATATACTAGTACAGGGTGTTTGTACAATGCAAACACATGGCACAATTCTGATGTAACAGTACAAAAGGGGTGAACAAGGGGAATAGTCATATATGATACAAGGAGATTCCACAGGGCGATGCATGTCTCAGAAATGGTCAGCAGATGAAAAGAAGCATAAAACTGGCCATTGTATTGCCGAGGCACAAGGTGCGGAATGGAAGCCAAGAAATGTGTCACGATCACGTGCCACGCCACAGTTTCGGTTCCAGATTCGGATTCTCGATTATCTCGGACATCGGCTTATCAGATGTCCTTCTGTGTTTCACCTGTGTTTCAGACTCGGTTATATCTAGACATCAGCTTATCTGATGTTCTGCTGTTCCTTTCTGTGTTTCAGCTGTGTTCCCCTGATGTGCTACTGTACTCCTCTCTGTTTCATCTCTCCTTGCTGGCAGACGACGCGTAAGCCCTGTAGTGCTGGCAAGAGCCAGTCAAACATGTATATATAAGACAAGCAGTCTGCGTTGTAGATTCCTTGTCTTAGTCTTTTAATAATATAGCCCATTCCCCTCTTGTCTCCTTGAAGCTCGACGCTCTCGCGCTTAGTCAGCGCCCGGCCCGGTACCCTAGACCCTTGCTCACGCGCAAGGAAGAGTCCCTTGGACTGTAAATGTCTTGAAGGTCGTCCAGACCTTAGTCCAGTCTCGAGAACGATCCAGGTGATCGTAACAAAACGCAAGAAAGCGGATCGTATCGTAAAAGTACAGTAGACATGTAAAGGGGAACACAGGATGAGAAGAATCGTAACACACTAGCTGTATTCAGTCAAGGTAATGGGTTTAAATACAAGAGAACCAGTAGCTGTGAGCCAAGGTAACAAGTAAGTAAGAGGGAATGTAGTGTAGGAGAAGGGTGGCATGAGAAGCCAAAAGGGAAGCAAGAGCAGCTATGATATTGACATCTTGAAAGGGATATGAGAAATTACAACTGATATGGCAAGCCAGACCAAGACCAAAAGGATCAAAAACAGACAACTTCAGGGCTGGAACCTGAGGGATCCTTACAGCAGTGGTAGTGGATTCCCATGGTGAAAGGTGTTACAATCTCCGACCACACTGACTACTGGGGACCTGGCGCAGGGCCTGGAGAGCCTGCAGGATGCCAGCAGTGGTACATTGGCACATGCTAGGGGAATGGTTCTGGAACGCCCTAGAGCCATGATATCACCAATCACGTGACTGAGGGCTGGGCTGACCTAGACTGATGACGATAGATGGCACAACTGACTGTGTGACCTTTTTAGAAGGTTCCGCGTCTGCGCACAGACCACAGAACCTGAGAGAGCAGACTTAGCTGGGTATGAACCACCTTATGTACCTGCATGTATATATACCTGTACTTGTTTCGTCCTCAAGTCTCTCCAGACTTGAGTTACTTAGCAATACCAGCTAGTATCTTGGGAACCTTGCTCTGCCTTGCTCTAAGCTCCTTTCCACTTATCTTGTGCATCACCATTCTTGCCTTGCCTCTTTGTGCGTGTGCCTTTGACCAATCTCAGTCTCCTTTGTCATCATTGTTGACAATGCCCAAGTCGTCTTCTGCTAAGCCTGCCACAGGTGCCTTGAACCCTGGACATTGCCCCACTGGTGGCGTTACAAAAGGTGTATGCAGCAACCATGGGCCTGTGTGCAGTGAGATGGAGGTGGGGGCTTGAGGATGGTGACACAGGGAGCACCTCTTGCAAGTGCTGGTTAGATGGCATGGTGAATGCATCATGAGGAGGGAGGCATCCAAGACAAACCCATTCTTCCAGATGCCCAAAAAGTAAATTTTTTTAAGGATTTTCAGCTGACCCCCACCCCTTGGCCTTGGGTCATGGAACCATGGCCTGGCCCCCCCTTGCAAATGTCCATGGTAGACATTACATGATCTGGGTGATTGTAACATATATTAGGGTTTATACAGCTCATTGGGAAATCTACACAATGTGGGGTCATATACAGCAGCTTTTGAATATATGAATGTACCTTTCATCATGATCTGCAGGTCTTCCTCTGATCACCCTGTCTGCAGTTAATAGTCATGTGACCTAAGAGTGTAACACAGTGTATGATTTCTATCATGTAGTAGTGTAATTTTAAGTTGAAGAGCTGTACTGTACAGCATGGGTCACTCGCGTTGCTTGCTCCCTGCTGTACAGTACAGCTCTTCAACTTAAAATTACACTACTACATGATAGAAATCATACACTGTGTTACACTCTTAGGTCACATGACTATTAACTGCAGACAGGGTGATCAGAGGAAGACCTGCAGATCATGATGAAAGGTACATTCATATATTCAAAAGCTGCTGTATATGACCCCACATTGTGTAGATTTCCCAATGAGCTGTATAAACCCTAAATTATGGTTTATATATAAACCCTAAGATAGGGTTCAGAGATACAGTAGGTAAAGGATTTATGGTAGTCAGGTTGTGCTTTGTGCCATGGTGCCACAGCATGATGCAGCACTGGGCCACACAGTGAGGGCAGCATGTGTGAGGGGTGTCCTGGATGCCCATTTCAGTGTGACCCTCAAATTTGGATTTATTTGGATGAGTATGCAGGCACGCGTACACAAAACACTTCTTGGGTTATTGGAATGGTATTTGATGTATGCGTCCATCAAATCTAATCTTATCTATAAGAGACTTGAATATCACATTTACATAGGGGTGATTAAGATGCTTTGTCATGAACAGAGTGCATAGTCACATAGTTACGCCACTAGTTGCTGTGCACATGTTATATGTATTATGTGATGCAGCACCGGTAGACCGGGCCGTGGTGAGGGCAGCATGCGTGAGGGCGTCCTGGAAGTGCATGTCAGTGCGACCTTCAAATTTGGATTTATTTGGATGAGTATCCATGCACGCATACACAAGACACTTCTTGGCTTATGGAATGGTATTTGATGCACGCGTGCATCAAATCTAATCTGATCTATATGAGATTTGAATGTCATGCTTACACAGGGGCGTCCTAGATGCCATGATATGCACAAGGCTCTTAGTCAGATAGTTATGCCACAGTTGCCATGCACATGGTATATATATTATGTGACACAGAAGCGGCATACCGGGCCGTGGTGAGGGCAGCATGCGTGAGGGCGTCCTGGAAGTGCATGTCAGTGCGACCTTCAAATTTGGATTTATTTGGATGAGTATCCATGCACGCGTACACAAAACACTTCTTGGCTTATGGAATGGTATTTGATGCACGCGTGCATCAAATCTTATCTGATCTATATGAGATCTGAATTTCATGCTTACACAGGGGCGTCCTAGATGCCATGATATGCACAAGGCTCTTAGTCAGATAGTTATGCCACAGTTGCCATGCACATGGTATATATATTATGTGACACAGAAGCGGCACACCGGGCCGTGGTGAGGGCAGTATGTGTGAGGGCGTCCTGGAAGCGCAGTTCAGTGCAACCCTCAGATTTGGATGTATTTGGATGAGTATGCAAGCACGCGTACACAAAATACTTCTTGGGTTATTAGAATGGTATTTGATGCACGCGTGCATGAAATCTAATCTTATCTATAAGATTCTTAAATATCACATTCACATAGGGGTATTCAAGATTCTTTGTTATGAACAGAGTGTATAGTCACATGGTTATGCCACAGTTGCTGTGCACATGTTATATATATTATGCGATGCAGCACCGGCATACCGGGCCGTAGTGAGGGCAGCATGTGTGAGGGCGTCCTGGAAGTGCATGTCAGTGTGACCCTCAAATCTGGATTTATTTGGATGAGTATCCATGCACGCGTACACAAAACACCTCTTGGGTTATTGAGATGGTATTTGATGCACGCGTGCATGGGATCTCATCTGATCTATATGAGATCTGAATGTCGTGCTCACACAGGGGCGTCCTAGACGCCATGATATGCACAAGGTTTGTAGATAGATAATTATGCCATGGTATGCTGTATATATATTACATGCATGATGCAACCTCAGCACACTGGGCCATGGTGAGGTTAGTGTGTGTTGGGGCTTCTTGGACACCCATTATCAATGTGACCCTTGTGTGCACTACTGGGTGTCAATTAACTCTGAGATCCATCCTAAACCCAGCTGGTGAGTGCCGTAACACCCGTCTTCCAATCTTCTGACCTGCAGCTTGATCTCACTTGTCGACCCATTGTCTCTCCTCCAAAGTCCACCCCTAGGGGTACTGCAAAGTGCCTCATAACACCCGTCTTCCAATCTTCTGACCTGCAGCTTGATCTCACTTGTCGACCCATTGTCTCTCCTCCAAAGTCCACCCCTAGGGGTACTGCAAAGTGCCTCATAGCAGTATAGATGGTACTATGGGCTACATGTACGTCTTTAACATGCGTGACTTCAGCATCAAGCCAGTAGAGTGTGTGACCGTCTGCTAGGGGTTTTGTTTGTATTATAGGCGTAGTACTGCCTCTAGAAAATAGAGATATATGCTGCGAATCCCCTTGAACGCGCAATCCCTGTTGAAGGAACTCCCCCATAGACAATAGCTTAGTTGTCATCTGTGGTATGTGAAGAACGGGGTATATGCGTGTAATACGCTCTGTTTTAACACCCTTATGTTCTACAGTATGCTTCAGTAAGACTGAGCCTTGGCCTTGTACATAAAGAGCATGGGCTGCAGTCTTTACCATAGGCTTTTGCGATAGGGGGGTATAACTTATAAAGTCCAGTTTATTGTTGGTAAAATGTGCCGACGCACCAGAGTCAAGTAACCAAATAGGTTCCTGCTCTGTTTGACTTCGCTTTCCCTTACATTTCGAGCAAAAAACATAATCCAGACCATGAGCGCATTGATTCGCGCTATTGACAACTTTATTTACAAGCGCACTGTAACTACAATTTCTAGAAGCGCCAATCGGCACCTTCTCCAGTAGCGCTGTAGAGTGGTCAGATTTGCCAATAGGAGGAGGGAAAGTTACTAACCCATCCTCATAGGGAGTGAAGTCATCTTGTCCAACTGCGCTAGCGAGGTCATTATAATCGTCCTCATCTGCGCTACCCCAATCCAGAGAAATGTCCAGAGAGGGGGCACGGATTTTCTCCTTTTGATGGAAGCCTTCCCACATTTTGGTTATTTCAACCGCAGTAGGACTGTCTGGGCATTCCTCAATAGGCTCAACCGTGCGGATGGGCTCCTTGCCCTTGTCTTTACGTGCCTCTTGCTCAGAAGGCGAGACTAAAGGGGTCAAGGTTAGTTCAGGAGTGTCTGGAGGCGAATTAAAGGGCGCACTGCAGCCTGTAGGGAGGTCCTCATCCTCGTCTGACATTTCCCAATCTTCCGCGAAGGTGTTTGGGTTCTTGGTCCACGGGGAATCCGCGACCATTTGTCCAAGACGCTGCTCAAGCGTCTTCACTGTCTGTACTGTACCAGGAGTTTCTAAGGCCTGGGTAACGTCCAGAGCCTTGTTAAAGGACTTATAGTGTCCTGGTACACGCTTCTTCGCAGGAGGGGCGGAGGAAATGCGCTGCTCGAGCCCAGAAGGCGAGATATGCGCGATAGTAGTAGAGGTAGGCGCTGGGAGCGCTGCAACATCGGCAATGTGGGTATGTCCTTGCGTGTGTTGCTTTTTGAACTTCTTGCCGGCGCGTTTACTACGCTGGCGGTGGTTCCCTCCCTGTTGCTGTTGCTGCTGCTGCTGCGGTTGATTACCGCGCTGCCTGTTCTGCTGGCCTGAAGAGCCTTGCTGCTGCTGCTGGAAGTCGGGGTCGTTACGCTTGCGCTTGACCGCCGATAACTTGTTGGCCGACTCCCTATTGGAAGGTTGGCCTTTGGAACGCTCGATTTCCCACTGGTTGACTGCCGCAGTACGGATGTCGGTCAGAGTAAGATGCTTTGCCGAAGTGCCTGACATAAGGATAGGGACAAGGGATGACTCCCATTTGGCTGGTAGTTTCGAAAGAAGCATCATGGCCTGAAGGCCGTCGGGTACTTTCGCAGAATTAGCGGCAAGGTGATCGTAAATGGTAGCCAGTCATCGATCTGGGGGCCAGGGTGCTTGGCGTATTCCAGACGGAAAGTCATGGCACGCTTGAAATCCTGGTAGACGTTAGCAGCACTAACGCCCCCGTACTGGGACTTGAGATGTTCCCAAACAGTGCGAGCAGTAGCATATTTTTCAACCTGGCGTTGAATAGCCGGTGAAAGGCGCAGCACGATCGAACCCAAGGCACGATCATCATCAGTAGCCCAAGCATTGTACACCTCAATCTCCGCAGGAGAGGGAGCGTCTTTATCCTTGTAAGCGGGATAGGTGCGTCTCCCAGACACTATATCCCACAGCGCAGAAGACTTCAAGAAAGCCTCCATTTGCTTAGCCCAAATCTGATAGTTGTTACCGTCAAGGACGGGGACAAGAGTAGTAAGAGTCGACATTGTTGATAGGTTTCTGTGTAGAGAATAGTCAGCACCGTATGCGACTAATAACAGAAAAATAAACCGGCATAGTCTCCCCCTACAAGGAGACTAATGTCTGCCATTAAAGGCGACATACTAGCATAGTCTCCCCATAGTAGGAGAGACTAGTGTCTGCCAATGAAGGCGACAACCCCACTACAGGTACCAAAAGGTAACCCGCCGTCGTTGCAGCCAATGAAGGCGCAAAGCGACTTATGGCAGGGCCCATAACCTGTTGCGCAGCAATACACGCAGTGTACAGGTTGACCCTTACCTGTGTAGAGAGCTTAGACGAGGCTTAGAGTGAAGCAGAGGAAGCTCAAGGTGGGGTGGAGAGAGATGTGTATAGGTACTCGCTCCTACAGTAGGATTTATATACTCTATGGTCCACCCATGTCCGTTTGGGGATAAGTGATGAGTAGAGGCGTCCACAATATCGCGTTTTTAGTGTCGCCTAATGTCTAATCACCGGTGGACTCGGAATAATCCCATAAGGGGATTCTGTACGTGTATCGTATGACTAAATACTCCGAATTACGTGTATAGCGTAACTAATCGTACTCCGATTCCTACGTAATGAGCCTTATAGTAAGTATTACGGCTCAACAGAAGGTACTGTTCTAGCCATTGGTTCGTCCGTTCCGACTGTCCATCGGTCTGAGGGTGGTAGGCGGATGAGATGTTCTGACGAATCCCGAGGACTTTGCAGAGGTTGGTCATGAATGCGGAAGTAAATCGGGGGTCTCGGTCTGTGATAATCTTTCGAGGTATGCCGTAATGTGGGTACACGTGGTGGAGGTACAGTCGCGCCACTCCTTCTGCTGTGATCGACTCGTTACACGGAATGAAGATTGAAGCCTTTGAGCAGTCGTGATCCGTGATCGTGAGTATGGAGTCGTATCCATCTGATGGAGGGAGTTTGGTGATGAAGTCCATGGCGACGACCTCAAATGGTTCGGCATTCGGGTCTGTGGTGATGGGAAATAGGTGTGGTTTTTGACGGTGGGGGTTAATTTTGTTTGCTTGGCATGTTGCGCATCCTTTGACGTAGTCTTCCACGTCTTTGCGCATGTGGGCCACCAATAGTCACGTCGTAGTAGCTCATAAGTATTTGCGATTCCTGGGTGTCCCATCGCTGGCGTGTCGTGGAAAAAGGTGATTACCCCCCGTTTAAGGTCGTTGTCGCCCACGACAACTAGTGCGTCGTTTTTCCACCATAGTCCGCCCACTTTACGCAGGTTGTGGGGCTCGACCCATCGCAGTACTTCTTTCTCGTCGAGGTTTTGCGATATCTGGGTCCAAATGTCCATATCGTGCATGGACATTTCCGTCGCTCGAAGAAAGCGGTCTGCTGGGAGGACAATGACATTATTGTTGTCCTCGTCATGCGCCGCGTAGTCCGCTCTTCACGACAGGGCATCCGCGCGACTGTTCTTGACTCCGGAGACGTGTTTTAGGAGAAAATCGTACTCCGAGAGTTCCAGGAACTCACGCGCGATTCGTCTACTGATCTTCCTAGGCTCCTTCCAGTACTGAAGGTTAGCGTGGTCGGTGTGGATAATAATCTTGTGGGGAGAGCCAACTAGATATGTGCGCCACGCTCGCAGGGCCTTGACGACTGCTAGTAGCTCTCTGTCGTAAATGTCGTAGTTGCGTTCTGCCTGGCTGAAGGATTCGGAGTGGAACGCAATGGGGTGTAGTTTTTTGTCCGGGCCGAGCTGATTAAGCACGGCTCCGATGGCAACATTAGACGCGTCGACTTCGAGTTCGAATGGTTTAGTGAGGTCGGGGAATAGGAGTGTGGGTTCGCGTTCAATGCTACGTCTGACGTTGTCGAACGCGTCTTGTTCTCGTTGCCCCCAATGCCATGGGGTGTCTTTACGGGTAAGGTCGTGTAGGGGTCGCGCAAGTGCGGAGAAACCGCGGATGAATCGCCGATAGAAATTGCAAAATCCAAGGAAGGCGCGTACTTCGCAGAGACTCCTTGGGGCGGGCCATTCCCGGATACCCCGTACCTTAACGGGGTCCATCCGGAGATTGCCATGGCCTATAATGAGTCCGAGGTATTCGACTTCCAGCACTTCGAATTCGCACTTCTCGGGTTTGATGTAGAGGTCGTGTTCTTCGCACAAGCGGAGAACTTCATGCACTATGGCGCGATGATGTGGATAGTCGAGGGGCGTGGCAATTAGAATGTCGTCCATGTAGACAATCACTTCGTTCGTCAGGGTGAGCGGTCGGAAGGCGTCATCCATCATCGCTTGGAACGTGGAGGGAGAATTGGTGAGTCCGAAGTACATAACGAGGGGCTCGTATAGTCCCTGGTTAGTTTTAAAGGCGGCTTTCCACTCATCCCCCTCTTTAATTCGTACGTTATTGTACCCCCACTTAACATCGAGTTTCGTATAGAGGCGTGCGTCGCGTATTCTATCGATGAGTTCGGGGATTAGGGGGAGTGGGTAGTGATTTCGGACCGTGAGTTCATTTAGTCGCCTGTAGTCTTGGACGGGGCGTAACTTGCCGTCCTTCTTCTTGATGAAAAAGAAGGGAGATGCATACGGCGACTTGGACGAGCGGATATACCCTTTTGCCAGTTGTTCGTTGAGAAAGGTGGTCAAGGCCTCCTGTTCATTCTGTGCGAGCGGGTAAACTTTACAATCCAGCGAGGCAGGGGCAGCAGGGAGGAGGTCTATGGCGTGGTCCCAGGGACGAGGCGGAGGGAAGCGGTGAGAGGCTTCTTCGTTGAAAATTTTACGGTGACGCCTGTATTCTTCGGGGATCATCTCTTCGAACGTTTGCTCCTTCTTCTTTGCCGCTTCCTGTTGTGCCAGCTCAGAGGCGGTTGTGGTTTTGCGTAAAAACGCAATCTGGGGTTCTCGCTCATCGTCCATGAGCTGCTCCACGCTTCCTCGTCAAGTTCATACGTCTCCAACGCCCGAATGGAGGCTTCCATGGGCGTGGCTTCGTCTGACAAGTGAAGACTCGAAACTACGACCGGCTGAAACTCTTCGTCCAGCGTCGCGTCTCCCCACTTGATCTTGGGCTCAAAGGCCGTGAACCAAGGGTATCCCAGGATCACTTCGTCCCTTCCTAGATTAGTAACTAAGAAGCGAAGTGTCCTTTCTTCTTTCCCCGTTCGTACGGTAAGATCGGTGTAATGCGTGATGGCGCCATCCTGATTGTGGGTGCCGTCTACATTCCAAATGCGGATGGGGTGTGTTACTTCCCGTGTCCCGATCTGGAGTCGTTTCAAAAGTGAGGAGCATATGAAATTATCGGTAGCTCCCGAGTCGATCAAGACTTGTCGTTCGGCCGTTGCGTGTGCAGATTTGAACAGAACTGGGATTCGCATAGATCGATATCTGCTAGTGTACACGTTCAAGTTTAATGCTCTAGCCCAGGCCGCCGGGTTCAAGCGTCGAGAAAATCCTCCTGTCCAAAAGCTTTTCCACCATGAGGTCTCGTACCTCCTGGGTTTGCGCCTTCATCGCTGCGATCTGTAGATCCGCCTGCTCTTCATTCGATAGTACGCGATTAGATTGTATGGCGAAAGAAGAGATGGCGGGAGTTGGTAAACTTGAACCCGAGGGAGTCGGGGCTGATGATCGCGGGGACATGGAGGTTGGCGCCATGGCAGATGTAGTGGCAGCCACTCGCATGCCCTTTTGAGGACAGTTACGCGAGATGTGCCCTTGCGCACGGCATCTAAAACATCGTCCCTCCTTTTGAAGGGAGGCTTTGTCGGCATCGGTGAGAGCCACGGAGGCTCTGGCACGTCCAACATCCATGGCGTTGGGGTCGCGGGTCCCTTTGAGGGCTTGGACCCACTGCTCTCTGCTCTGTCCACCTTTTTTGCGCTGGGGCTTTCCTTTGCCGAGGCGATCCTTCAAAATGAGATATTCAGCTTGTTGCAACCGGGCGGCCGCCTTCCACTGCTCCCAGTTGACGGGATGCTGGAAGCGGACAGCGTTGACTACTAACTGGTTTGGCAGCCCATCTTGGAATAGCTCCAGCGTTGTGGCTTCGTCGGGGTTGTACCCCGCCTTCGTGACAAGATTCTGAAACGTTGCGACATAGGTGTCGATGTCTCCTCCCTTCATCGTGAGGGTTTGGAGTGCTTTGCGTGCGTTGGTCTGTTCGGATGTGTCGGTGTAGGCTTGTACGAACCGGTCTCTGACGGTGGTCCATAAGACTTCGTTTTGTCGGAGAACTCCGGCCGCAATCTGATCCTCCAGCCACTGTGCCTGTTCATCAACCCAGTCGTTTACTAACGGACCTCGGATGTATGACAGGAAGGTCATGGCCCGCGAGGCCGGAATCGATAGCTGGTCGACAGTGGGGTTCATTTCTTTGTAGAGTCGAAACGCTCGCAAGAAAGCCTTGCTTTCGTCTCTGATTCCGGTGAACTCAGGAGGGGGGTTTCCTCCTAGTCGTCCGTTTCCTCCAGGGGCTGGCGCAGCCGGCGCTGCTCCTCCTGGCGCGGCGCCACCGCCACCGCCACCGCTACCGCCACCGCCACCGCCACCGCCACCGCCACCGCCACTGCTACCGCTACCAGATGGTACGGGTGCGCTACCACTTGGCGGGTTGGGTGCTCCTCCTCCTCCAGCGCCACCGCTGGTGAGAGTCGTACTGGCCGAGGCTTGTTGGGTTTGGGACATTGCGTGAGTCTGGAAATGTGTCGTTGGGTTGGGTAGGTTCGTTGTAGGTACAGAGACACTAGGTGATGGGGGATCGTCGTCGACGGCAATGCCAGAAGTAGTGTGGGTCGTGAGGGGTCCAACTCCAAGTGCCTGTGGTACTATGCTGATAGTGTACCACTGGCCTTTCTTTGCCGAGTAGTCAATGTATGCCCACTGCCGTAGTTCTTCAAGATAGTGGACCTGTCGGTATTTCTGGGTGTTAGGATGGAAGAGGAAATATCCTTCCACTCCTTCGTGTTCCTTCCAAACGACGGCTCCTTTGATCTTATCGGAAAGCTCGTCGTCACTGTATCTGTCGACGTATTCTGCCTGGAACTGGGATCTGGAGCGACTCTGAAGGTTCGCCACTGTGAGAGACTTGACTTAATGTAACGCCACCACAGGGGCGTTAGGTACGACGTGTACCTCGCTAAGTCAATCGGGATCGGAAGAGCGCGAGTCGGTTAAGACTCAGTTCGGTGATGCACAAGTGTCACTTGGTTTCCCTGGAACCGAGGACAATAGTAGATGGTCAAGGCTCAAGCGCAAAGGGCGAGCGAAAGTATAGACTCAAGCGCAAAGGCGAGTCGAGGGTCGTTCGTGAGGCAAAGACGATGTGGTATTACACAAGAAGTCAAGTCTACCGTACAAGCTAGGTAGGTCGTGACTTATATACTGTTACAGGATGTTTGCACGGCGCAAACATATGGCGCGAGTCTGATGTAGTCGTACAGGAATCGGAACAAAGGGAGTAGTCATATGTAGTACAAAGGGATCCCGCGGGGCGACGCGTGACTGAGAGATGGTCAGCGGACGAAACGGAGCGCGAAACTGGCCATCCTATCGCCGAGGCGCAAGGTGCAGAATAGAAGCCGAGAAGCGCGAGTCATGGGAACGTATCGTAAAAGTACAGGAGTCGAACGATGCAAAGCGAGAAGTCAGAATAGTTCGTAACAACCGACCCAGATTCCCCAAGTGTCCCTGTCCCTACAACGAATTTACCCCTCAGTGACCCAACAACACACTTTCAGGCTCACGTCATGTCCCAGACCCAACAAGCCTTGGTCAGTACGACCCTCACGAGTGGAGGAACGGGCGGAGGAGGACCCTCCGAAATCCCTGGTTCAGGAGGGGGAGGAGCACCGAACCCGCCAGGTGGCGGAGTCCCGGCCCCACCCAGTGGCAGTGGCGGTGGTGGTGGTGGTGGTGGTGGCGGTGGCGGCAGTGGTGGTGGCATGCCAGGAGGAGCCGCACCACCGGGAGGCAACGGACGGTTAGGGGGAAACCCCCCCCAGAATTCACGGGAGCAAGGGACGAAAGTAAACCCTTCCTGCACACATTCCAGCTATGCCTAGGAATGAACCCTGCGGTCGATCAACTAGCCATCCCACTCTCACAAACCATGACATTCCTGTCCTACATTCGCAGCCCACTCATGAACAACTGGGTAGATGAGCAAGCACAATGGCTCAACGAACAGATCACGGTGGGAGTAAATTGCAATAACGAGGTCCTGTGGATTACCGTTAGAGACCGATTCATACAAGCCTATACCGACACCGCTGAACAGACCAACACGTGCAAAGTGCTCCACACCCTCACCATGAAAGGGGAAGACATCAACACCTACATCGTGACATTCCAAAACCTTGTCACCAAAGCAGGGTACAACCCCGATGAAGCCACGACCCTAGAAATGTTCCAAGACGGATTGCCCAACCAGTTAGTCATTAATGCTATCCGCTTCCAGCATCCTGTCAACTGGGAGCAGTGGAAGGCGGCTGTCATGATCACGTGCCACGCCATGTAAACAACTCGGTTTTCGGTATCCGTCTCCTTCCAATTTGGTTGTGATTATATTGGGGCATCAGATTATCTGATGTTCCGTTGTCTCGTTCTGTGTTTCAGCCATGTTCCCCTGGTTCACTGGCATTCCAAGATGCATTTCTGTGTTTCACCTCTCCTCGCTAGCAGATGACACGTAACCTCTGTTCATCTGCAAAACCGGTACCTGTCAAAGCTGTCAGGGACTGGTCCAGACCGGTCCTCGACAGCTTTTGACACCCTCCACTTTTACAGATGTTGTGCTGGCATGAGCCAGTCCAAAATTGTATATAAGACATGTACTGTACGCTGTAGTTTCCTTGTTTCAGTCTTGTTCTCGAATATAGCCCACTTTCCTCTCTCTCTCTCCTTGAAGCTCGACACTCCAACGCTTAGTAAGCGTCCGGCCTGGTACCCCAGACCCTTGCCAGTACGCAAGGAAGCGTCCCTTGGACGGTAAACACCGTAGGGTCGTACAGACCCTAGCCCAGCCCCGCAGAACAATCTGGGTGATCATAAAATAAGACTGAAACCTAACCCTTGACCCTGCGTGGAACGCACCACACGCAGACCTACCTGGACAACATCACCATCGTGGACTCAGACCCGAATGAACTCAGAACCACCTTGCATAAGCACCGCGAGGCAGACCAACATGGAAGACCTTGCGAAGCATGAGTTGCAACATCGTGGCTAGCGTAACTCTCGATCTCCTTGCAGACAATGCCTGGACTGAAGTACACCGCCGTTGGGAAGACGACCTTCCCTCTCACGTACTAGGAACAGCTTACTGGAATACAGCCCCGACCGATAGACACGGCAGCTACCATTGCATAGTCAGACAGAAGGTTTATCTCCTCGAGTTCATCAACAACATGTGGTATTTCCTGGAACAGCACTTTAGCTCCGCGGAAGGAGTTTATATCTTTCAAACTCGGTTGTCCCTCAGGATCGACAGAGAGAACAACCTCCGTCTTGGTTGGTGGAACCCGGAAGACGAAGAAAACCCAGACTACATTCCCTTACCCCCTGCCATTGCCCCAGTACCTGTGGAGGATAACGAGCCCCACGTGGAAAATCAGCTGGAAGACATCAACATTGATATCAATCAGCCAGACCCCATCAAAGAACTGACCACCACTTTCTGCCGCCTGACCCCCATCCACATTGGCCCCGCTCTTCTCAAAGACAACGCCGAACCCCTCGCGGCTTCAAAGTATTTGACGTCGATGGCCTGATTATTGGCAGCGACGACTCGATATCCTCTGGCGTGTTCCCAGAATGTCCCTGTTCCAGCAAGAGCGTTGATACTAGGATGTGTTTGGCGTACTACGACGCGTCGTTCGGCAAGATCTGTTTCGTCTTGTGCAGGTTCGATATAAGCTTTTTCAGCTGACAGTGCTGGCGTGAACAATGTAATTGTTTCTCCTGCCAGTCTGAGTGTTTGTTCAGCACATGTAACAAGCATGGGGTCGTAGTAGATGGTCTAAGCTTGTCTCACGATCCAGCCGGATCGTTCATGCCAAGGGCAAGGGTTCGGGATTGGGGATGACGGCGGGCAGAGGGTAACTCTGCGGGAAAATGCTTAAGAGAAGAGAGGGTTCACGCAAGTCACACAAGACGTGCAAACTATGGCTGGGATTGGGAAAGCTTAGACAAAGTATTTACAAACAAGACGACCTCGTACTTATACTTGTACAGACTGTGATTTTCGTAGACTATTTTCTGTGATATTCAAGGATGCATAAGTGCAACCCCCAAGGCCGCGTAAGCAGTCCGCTGGCAAACGAAACCGAACGAAACTATTGCGTCATACCGAGATTCTTCCGTGCCACGTCACGTGTCACGTGATCGTGACAGGCGGCCCAGAGTGCAGTATTTACTTACTACAGCGCCTACCTAGGGTGTTGGGGATGTGAGAATTATGGGAAATGAACAAGGATAGATGCGGGGTCTGATGCATGAATAGGTGGCAGGTGCCCAAAGATGAGGTCGATGAGAGGGAGGGACTCGGATATGACCGTAAGCTATTACATAGTTACAGTAACTACCTTGCTAAAACAACGTCAAACCACCTTGTGACTTTGGTGAGGCCTCGAAATAAGATCAGAATATAATTGTTGTAATACACCCTTGATGTCGTAAGGAATTAGTAGAGGACACGCTTCCGAGTCACCCAGAATACATTATCCCATCCATCCCCAGCCCAACAACAAAGTCGCTGCACCAACGATTGCCCATGTCAGTCGATTGGAGGGAGGACCTTTATCTTCGATAGCCCACTGGGGTCTGCCATTTGCTGTACCGAAGGAATCTGAGAGCCCCCAAAACCAAGAGAAGGTTTTACTCACCATTACTGTCATATACATGTGGAGCTGTGTCCCACAAAATGACCCGGCTAGTTTTACCTTCGTCCGTCTCCGTAGCTACAAGAAACATGTCCGCAATTTCAGAAGAATATGTCTGGGGATAGAAATCAGCTGCAGAAATCCAAAGAAAAATGTTGAACTACCGTAAGAGTGCTGATACGACATGCACCTGGATGTAGTTAGAAAATGTGAATTGTCCAGATTAATGCCCTACCACCATGATTTAGAGCTTGCAATTCATCACCACACTCTGTATCCCAGATACAAGCCCTTCCCTGTACTCCACCAATGATGGCTTTGCCATCATGGGCAAAAGCAATCGGTGGCGATGCCAGGTCAGATTGTGCTTCATATGGTAATGCTTGTACTAGACGGTGGGTCTCGACATCGTGTACCTCAAATGCATGGGAGATACTGTAGACGGCCGCCAGGGTGCATCTGGAGCCAGGGTAAGGTCTGAACTACAGACGCAGTGTTAGTGCGACGAAGTATTCACTTTGACAATGTACCAATCGGGGTTAGCGAGACGCCACATGATGGACAACGACACGATATCCCAGCATCTGGGGTCACGAACATACGAGTTCAGTTAAAGGTACTGACAGTCAAGGTCCCTATCCCTTACAACACTCCGTGCCACTGGTAAGAGGCTACCACGAACCTGTTCCTCTCCTCTTTGGAACCGCGCTTGTAAAGCCAGTTCAGAGAGGTGACCTGGACAGCGCCACCACTCTGAGAGTACTGGTCTGGAGGTCGTGGTATCATTTTGAACACCTCCCACGACTCTGTCATTTAGAGAGTCAGCACTTTGGTACTACTGTCAGATGAGATTTTCTGACCATCATGTGTAGACTGATCCCTTTTCCGAGTCCAGACTGTGACCTGGTCAGCTGCTCCAGAAATCAAAAGGTGGAATTGAAGCGAGGAGATAGACAGCGAATAGGTCTAGAATGTGCATGAATGTATGTGCTCCAGATCGATGCCTTGGAAGTGTTATTGGCAACGCAAATTGTGGTGAGAAAAAAAAATACCTGTTCTAGGAAAACAGATACCAATGTCCCATTTTCACAGCCAAAGAAGAATCCTTCTGGCTCAGATGACCACACAAGGGAATGAACAGGGGTGCATGCATTGATGTAGTGCAAGAGAGAGCCCGTATTCACCTCCCAGACAGAAACAAGACCATCGAGACTACTGGCAGCGAGAAGGCTGCTGCAGGAATTAAAAGCCACAGAGGTTAGGGCACTCTTGTGGAAGGAGTGTTCATACCGTTTCTTATACCGGAGTATTGAAGGTATCATTTAAACAAAGGAGTTGGCTTGCATGCTTGCAACCACGACATGTGAATCCCGGCAAAATCCGCAACCTTCCTTTCCTCATGTTACGACTCGCCTTATTTCTCATTGAGCGTCTTCTGACTACTGTACTTTTACGATACATTCCCATGACTCGCACTTCTCGGCTTCCATTCCGCGCCCTGCGCCTTGGCGATAGGATGGCCAGTTTTACGCCCTGTTTCGTCCGCTGACCATTTCCGAGGCACGCATCGTCCCGCGGGATTCCCTTGTACTGTATGAGGTTACTCCCTTTGTTCCCCTTCTCGTACGATCACATCAGACTCGCGCCATGTGTTTGTCCTGTACAAACACCCTGTATTGGTATATAAGTCACGCACTACCTAGCTTGTATGGTAGACTTGACTTCTTGTGTAATACTACACTGTCTTAGCCTCACGAACGACTTTCGACTTGCCGCGGCACTTGAGTCAACGCCTTTGCTCGCCTTTGCGTCTGAGCCTTGTCTTCCATCTATTACCCTCGGTTCCAGGGAAACCGAGTGGTACTTGTGCATCCTCGAATTGAGTCTTACCCGACTCGCGCTTTTCCGATCCCGTTGACTTAACAAGATACACGTCGTATCTAACGCCCCTGTAGTGGCGTTACATTAAGTCAAGTCTCTCACAGTGGCGACCCTTCATAGTCGCAGTCAATCCCGATTCCAAGCAGAATACATCGACCGATATAGTGACGACGAACTCCCAGACAAAGTCAAGGGAACCGTTGTCTGGAAAGAACACGAAGGAACAGAAGGATATTTCCTCTTCCACCCGAACACCCAGAAATACCGACAAGTCCACTACCTTGAGGACTTACGACGCTGGGCATACATCGACTACTCGGCAAAGAAAGGCCGGTGGTACACTCTTAGTCTCGTACCCGAAGCCCTCGGAGTCAGACCTTTCACAACCCACACAACCTCAGGTATCGTCGTAGACGACGACCCAGACTCCCCAAGCGTCCCTATCCCAACAACGAACTTACCCATTATCGACCCAACGACACACTTCCAAACCCACGTCATGTCCCAAACCCTACAAGCCTCAGCTAGCACAACCCTCATCAGCAGAGGAGGAGGATCCTCTGGAGCATCAGGTTCAGGAGGAGGAGCACCGAACCTGCCCAGTGGCGGAGCACCGGCACCACCGTCCGGTGGTGGTGGCGGTGGCAGTGGCGGTGGCGGTGGTGGTGGCGCTGCACCAGGAGCAGCTGCATCTGTAGCACCAGCCCCTGGAGGAAATGGACGGTTGGGAGGAAACCCCCCTCCCGAGTTCACGGGAAAAAGGGACGAGAGCAAGTCCTTCCTGCGCGCGTTCTTCCTTTACAAAGGGATGAACCCCACTGTCGATCAGCTTTCTATCCCAGCTTCACGGCCATGACATTCCTGTCATACGTCCGAGGCCCACTTGTAGACGACTGGGTAGATGAACAGGCGCAGTGGTTGGACGATCAGATTGTGGCGGGAGTTAACCGCAACAACGAGGTCCTCTGGACTACCGTCAGAGACCGATTCGTACAAGCATACACCGACACCTCAGAACAAGCCAACGTGCGAAAAGCACTCCAAACCCTCACCATGAAGGGAGGGGACATTGACACATACGTCGCGACATTCCAGAACCTAGTCACAAAAGCGGGGTACAACCCAGATGAAGCTACCACGTTGGAGTTATTCCAAGACGGACTGCCGAACCAGTTAGTAATTAATGCTGTCCGCTTCCAGCACCCTGTCAACTGGGAGCAGTGGAAGGCGGCCACTCGACTGCAGCAGGCTGAATATCTCGTTTTGAAGGACCGCCTCGGAAAAGGAAAACCCCAGCGAAAGAAAGGGGGCCAAAGCTGAGAGCAGTGGGTCCAGGCCCTCAAAGGCACTCGCAACCCCAACGCCATGGATGTTGGACGCGCCAGAGCCTCCGTGGCCCTTACCGACACCGACAAAGCCCGACTTCAAAAGGAGGGACGATGTTTTAGATGCCAAGCGCAAGGGCACATCTCGCGTAACTGTCCTCAAAAGGGCATGCGAGTGGCTGCCACTACATCTGCCATGGCGCCAACCTCCATGTCCTCGCGACCATCAGCATCGACTCCCTCGAGTCCAAGTTTACCAACTCCCACCGTCTCTTCTTTCGCCATACAGTCTAGTCGTGTATTATCGAACGAAGAGCAGGCAGATCTACAGATCGCAGTGATGAAGGCGCAAACCCAGGAGGTACGAGACCTCATGGTAGAAAAGCTATTCGGACGAGAGGATTTTCTCGACGCTTGAACCTGGCGGCCTGGGCTAGAGCATTAAATTTGAACATGTACACTAGCAGATATCGATCTATGCAAATTCCAGTCCTTTTCAAATCTGCACACACAACGGCCGAAAGACAAGTCCTTATCGACTCGGGAGCTACCAACAATTTCATATGCTCCTCGCTTCTAAAACGACTTCAGATCGGAACAAGGGACGT
This sequence comes from Lactarius hatsudake, assembly GCA_024734325.1. Classification (NCBI taxonomy): domain Eukaryota; kingdom Fungi; phylum Basidiomycota; class Agaricomycetes; order Russulales; family Russulaceae; genus Lactarius; species Lactarius hatsudake. The sequence goes on from JANSJP010000012.1 coordinate 821,296, forward strand.
CACACACCCTATCCACATCTGGAATGTAGATGGCACCCACAATCAAGATGGTGCAATCACGCAATATACGGACCTCACCGTATGAACGGGGAAAGAGGAAAGGACGCTTCGCTTCCTAGTCACTAATTTGGGAAGAGATGAGGTGATCCTGGGATACCCTTGGTTCACGGCCTTTGAGCCTAAAATCAAGTGGGGAGATGCGACGCTGAACGAAGAGTTCCAGCCGGTCGTAGTCTCGAGCCTTCACTTGTCAGACGAAGCCACGCCCATGGAAGCCTCCATTCGAGCGTTGGAGACATACGAACTTGACGAGGAAGTGTGGGAGCAACTCATGGATGATGAGCGAGAGCCCCAAATCACATTTCTGCGGAAAACTACAACTGCCTCGGAGTTGGCACAGCAGGAAGCGGCAAAGAAAAAGGAGCGTACGTTCGAAGAAATGATCCCAGAAGAGTATAGGTGCCATCGTAAAATTTTTGACGAAGAGGCATCTCATCGATTCCCCCCTTCTCACCCCTGGGACCATGCCATAGACCTCCTTCCCAACGCCCCCGCCTCACTAGACTGTAAGGTCTACCTGCTCGCGCAAAACGAACAGGAGGCCCTGACCACCTTCCTCACGAACAACTTGCGAAAGGCTACATCCGCCCATCTAAGTCGCCCTATGCATCCCCCTTCTTCTTCATTAAAAAGAAAGACAGCAAACTTCGCCCCGTTCAAGACTATAGACGATTAAACGAAACTCACAGTTCGCAATCATTACCCACTTCCCTTAATTCCAGAACTAGTCGACCGAATCCGCAATGCGCGTCTATACACGAAGCTCGACGTTAAGTGGGGGTATAATAATGTGCGAGTTAAACTAGGAGACGAGTGGAAAGTGGCCTTTAAAACCAATCAAGGGCTGTATGAACCCCTCGTCATGTACTTTGGACTCACCAACTCCCCCTCTACGTTCCAAGCAATGATGGACGACACGTTTCGACCCCTTACCCTTACAAATGAAGTGATCGTCTACATGGACGACATCCTGATCGCCACACCCCCTCGATTACCCCATCACCGCGCCGTGGTACATGAAGTTCTCCGCTTATGCGAAGAATATGATCTTTACATCAAACCGGAGAAATGTGAATTTGAAGTGCTCGAAGTCGAATATCTCGGACTGATCATCGGCCATGGAAATCTGCAGATGGACCCCGTTAAAGTACGGGGCATCTGAGAATGGCCAGCTCTGAGAAATCTTCGCGAAGTACGCGCCTTCCTCGGATTCTGCAACTTCTATCAGCGATTTATTCGCAGCTTCTCCACACTTGCACGACCCCTGCACGACCTTACTCGTAAAGACATGCCATGGCACTGGGGGCAACGAGGACAAGACGCGTTCGACAACATCAAACGTAGCATTGAACGCGAACCCATACTGCTATTCCCAGACCTCACTAAACTGTTCGAATTAGAAGTAGACGCATCGAACATCGCAATCGGGGCCGTACTCAACCAGCTCGGCCCAGATCAAAAACTACACCCCATCGCGTTCCACTCTGAATCCTTCAGTCAAGCGGAGCGCAACTATGACATCTACGATCGGGAATCATTGGCAGTCGTTAAAGCCCTACGTGCATGGCGCACGTACCTGGTAGGCTCACCCCACAAAATTATCATCCACACCGACCACGGCCAACCTTCAATATTGGAAAGAGCCCAGAAAAATCAGCCGACGAGTAGCGCACGAGTTCCTGGAACTCTCGGAGTACGACTTTCTACTAAAACACGTCTCCGGAGTCAAGAACAGCCGCGCGGACGCACTGTTGCGAAGAGCTGACTATGCCACCCACAAAGAGGACAACAATGACATTATTGTCCTCCCCATGGAGCGATTCCTTCGAGTGACGGAAATGTCCATGCATGATATGGACATTTGGACCCAGATATCGCAAAACCTTGACGAAAAGGAAGTGTTGCGATGGGTTGAGCCTCACAACCTGAAAAAGGTGGGGGGGCTGTGGTGGAAGAATGATGCATTGGTTGTCGTGGGCGACAACAACCTTAAACGGGGGTAATCACCTTTTTCCATGATACGCCTGCCATGGGACACCCGGGAATTGCAAACACTTACGAGTTACTACGACGTGACTACTGGTGGCCCAACATGCGCAAAGACGTGGAGGACTATGTCAAAGGATGCGCGACGTGCCAAGCGAACAAGATTAACCCTCACCAACAGAAACCACATCTCTTCCCCATCACCACAGACCCAAATGCCGAACCGTTCGAAGTCATCGCCATGGATTTCATCACCAAACTACCCCCATCAGACGGATACAACTCCATACTCACCATCACAGACCACGACTGCTCGAAAGCCTCAATCTTCATCCCGTGTAATGAGTCGATCACAGCAGAAGGGGTGGCGCGCCTGTATCTCCATCACGTATACCCTCACTATGGCATCCCCCGGAAGATTATCACGGACCAAGACCCCTGGTTCACCTCTGCCTTCATGACCAATCTCTGTAAAGTTCTGGGCATCCGCCAAAATATATCCTCCGCCTACCACCCTCAAACCGATGGACAGTCAGAACGAACCAATCAGTGGTTGGAGCAGTACCTTCAACACTGGAGCAACATACAGCAGGACAATTGGGCCAAGGCCTTACCAGTCGCCCAATTCGCGCACAACGCCTGGCCCAATGTGACCACAAAAGAATCGCCCTTCTCACTTATCATGGGATGGGAACCGCGCACCATGTGGATGCCAAAACCCACGTCTTCCCCATCTGTCGAACAGCGCCTGGAGGACATGGTCATCAGACGACAACATGCGCAAGACTGTATCAAGCACGCGCAAGAATTGATGGGAAAACGGGGCAAAACACAGTTTATCCCTTACCAAGAAGGCGCAATGGTCTGGTTGGAAGGCACAAACCTTCGCACCTTCTACCCCACTGCAAAACTTGCCCCAAAACGCCACGGCCCGTTCCAGGTGAAATGAGTTCTCTCAGATGTCTCGTACGAACTAGAACTCCCGAGCACGTGGAAGATACACCCGGTCTTCCATGCGAATCTCCTTACACCATATAAGGAGACGGAGTTGCACGGCGTAAACTTCACGTGCCCACCTCCTGATCTGATTGATGGAGAAGAAGAATTTGAAGTAGAACGCATTCTTCAGTCCCGATCACACAGACGAGGGCGCAAACTTCAATTCCTCGTTCAATGGAAGGGCTTCCTGATAAGTGACAGCACGTGGGAACCCCTCGAAAATGTCCGACACGCACCTGACCTCATCGCTGACTTCTATCATCTAAATCCTACCGCCGAAGGGGCTGGACGAAAGATATAAGAGGCATCTGCTCAACGTCACAACTGCCTCACCCTCCCTCCTCTGCTCTACCATGACTACCACTCCGATCGTCTCCACCATTCAGACCCGCCGCCCAGTCGAGATTATTCTCGAAAATCTAACTGTACCTTCGCAGGATCTTGGTGTCCCCTCCGCGCCAGGGGTTGTACGCCGTACTCTGTGATTCCTGACTCACCCCCTCTCCCTGTCCTCGCACTCGCCACCGCAGCCCTTACCTCCCAGACCGAAGGGCCTACACCGCACGAACTTCCCCAACCTATCGTCACGACACACTCTGTCAATACCCCCATTTCCATTCATGTACCTGCCACACCTACCTACCCACTCGAGGATACTGTATCCCGAACTCCACCACCGCTATTGTCGCCACACGTCGTACCAGCTGCCCTTATCCCTGTACCGCCATTCCCCGCCAGATTAGACTACACCTTCAACCCCTCTTCCCCAGACTCGATCAGTCGAACCCGACCCCGCCCTTGCCCTCCTAGACGACGAGGAGGATGACAAAGAAAACGCCACCCCGGCATCCCCTTTTTCTTCAATGACCCTGAAGCCCCACGTTCTTCCCACCTCAAGATAGGGGAAGCGGGCTACCCCAAGCAAGTGGCACGGTATATCTATTACCGCCACAGTTATCAGGAGGTCGTCGGGACGATGGGGAAAGGACACCCCTGTTATGTGTTGCAGGTGTTCTTAAACGAGGTCTACACTGGCCAAACTGGCACAGCACATCACCAACAATCAGTTGAACATGTTCCATCCCCACAACCCCCGCACTATCATCCTTAATGAAGTCTTAGTCGAACTTCATAACCCCCGTCTCCACGCCGAGGTCTCCCGGCTGCGTGAATGTCTCACGCGCTGAGATGCCATCCGCACTCGTCAATCAGATATTCGACGCCCGAGACTGAACTGACACGGGACCAGTTCAATCTCGATATGGACTTTTCATCTGTCTGAAAAGGCATCTTCAGTACGCCCGGGCCATCCCCCTCATTGCCGACAAATATGCCGAACTTCATGCGAAGCTGGTACGCCCACGAGGTTCGCCGGAGGCCATCCCCCTCGCGCCTTGTAGCGTGGGCCCAGCGAGATGCCCCGCCTTCACGGGGAGAGCAGTGGGCGTAAGCACAAATGTTTTCAGTGCAAATCAACTGAACACCTGGTGGCTCAGTGCCCGGAGCGACGGGCCAGGGAGCCGTGCCAGTGGTGTGGGAGTCGAGGCTCACAGGCTCGACGTTTGCCTCATCCGTCGACTCTCCCCCATGACGCCCACTCACGTAGACCCGGACACGCGCCCTCGATGGTGTGGGAAGTGCCTGCGGTATGATGCCACTCACAAGGAGATCAAGTGCCCTATGTATGAGATGTGTTGGGACCTGCGGGGAGAGGGGGCGCTTCATGTTCTTACGACGTCACACCTGCCCGCGTACCCCATCTCCTACCCCGGCTAATATTCCTGCAGAGGAGGGACTATGCGTACACCAGCGACTAGTTGAAGTCGTGGCGACTTCAATTCTGATGGGGGGGTAATGTTACGACTCGCCTTATTTCTCATTGAGCGTCTTCTAACTACTGTACTTTTACGATACGTTCCCATGACTCGCGCTTCTCGGCTTCCATTCCGCGCCCTGCGCCTCGGCAATAGGATGGCCAGTTTTATGCCCTGTTTCGTCCGCTGACCATTTCCGAGGCACACATCGTCCCACGGGATTCCCTTGTACTGTATGAGGTTACTCCCTTTGTTCCCCTTCTTGTACAATCACATCAGACTCGCGCCATGTGTTTGTCCTGTACAAACACCCTGTATTGGTATATAAGTCATGCCCTACCTAGCTTGTACGGTAGACTTGACTTCTGTGTAATACACGTTGTCTTCGCCTCACAACGACCCTTT